>CAJPEX010004537.1:0-21123 GCA_905338405.1 Notodromas monacha | reverse complement strand
TTTGCTGAATTGGTTAACAAAGGGCTTGCGCTTTTCTGGGAGAGAATCCCTGGTCGGTTCGCGCACCGGCCAATTGCCGTGTTGAAATTATTTCTTTCATACACTAATCATCTTTGAAGAATTATCTGTTAAATTTTTGATTATCCTTGACTTCTAAATATCCAAACTAAAAAACTTGTCAACCTAAATTATTTCAAACAGTACTTGCAAGGTGTACGGCTTGCTCTAATTTATTTCTCTTCTCACATAAAACCGTACACGGAGAAAGAAACGAAGCACGCGTCCACTCTTACAAATATTCTCTTATATAACGCAGAAAAATAAAAATATAGAAGTGATTATTGGCTCCGGATGTTTTCTTTTCTGGATGGGATGGTAGATAGTGTTCTTCATGAACTAACAAGGAGTTTCTAGGAAAAATACGGCTATATGTTCCGTGAAACTGCAATGATTATTCGCGAGTAATTTACTGTACTTCTGAAAAGGCCATGCTGAGAGGACGAAGGAGAGAAACAGGGTGAAGGGTACCTTGTTGTTGGGTACAGGACGGCTTGAGTGAAGAGAAATGGCCATGATTTCCGCGGATGTCGAACCGATCCAGCGGAAAAATACGGCCGCTGTCGAGTCCCTGTAACTCCTGGTGTGTCTTCTAATCTACGCAGGGCCGTGTCTCGACGCACGTTCCTTGCGGAGTACAGTACCCGTGATGGCAAAGCTGCCGATATCTTCCGGAAAATTTTCCTCTCGAAGACCAGAGTTCCGCATGCATATCGGTACGGCGCACGAAAATACCGTACTTTTCCCGAGTTAGATCCTAATTAAAAATTATCTATGTCTTTCCGTCAAGGTGTGTTTCACTTGACCAACACATCTTGACCGACTCTCTGAAATATACAGTGAGTTGAGTATNCTTTCCGTCAAGGTGTGTTTCACTTGACCAACACATCTTGACCGACTCTCTGAAATATACAGTGAGTTGAGTATCACTGCATGTTTCATGCAGTGATACTCAACTATTGCAGTCACATCAGACTAATGAAGAACGCACCGCGATGATCAAAATTTCAGTCCTCCAAGCCGTCAAAGGTCACGAAATCCCTGCTAAAAAATGAACAGATGTACGGATTATTGAAATGAGAGCAACCGATTCTCTGCTCAAATGAATTCACTTATCGAAAGCTGGCAGGATATAATGAGGCAAATTTACGAGTTATTACCACGGAATGACGCAGGACAGTACGGCAAGTGGAGCGACATCTATGACACATTGGTCGAATCCGAATAGTGTCATTCATCCATTTTTCCACTACATGGTCGTGCCTACCGTTTTTCGATAAGTGCTGATTTTTTTCACACCTAGCTGACATTCATTCATTCTTACTTATATTTCGACGCAATTTTTCTTACCTGAGTGAAGATAGAAGATGAAGCTAGAGAGAGTTGCATATTCGGACTCGCGGTCGCGGAGACTTGTAACTTTACTATGTAAGGCACAGTTATTTTTTCTTTGTGGAAATATCATGTAGAAATTAATGTGTATGAAACTTTGGTGTCTTATTTGCCTTTATTCGTATATTCTACGCTAATTTTTTCAGTACATCGCTCGAAAATTTACACAGAGGAAAGTCTCAGAAGAGAGTCGCTCAAAAATGTAAGCCAAGAAGAGCAAGCGCAGAAAGTGCAAATAAATTTGATTCTCGTTATAACTAATTAGTCCTTTATACAATTTGTGTTCTCAGCCCCTGTCCAATAGCCACTCTATTTCTTTTTTTTTTATTGAAAGTTCTATGACGAAGTTTTTTCAAAAGGTCGATCCCAAATGCTTCGTTGTAACGAGATTCTAATGCTGTATTACGGAACAGTATTGAGTCTCAAAAGTTTACGCAAGGTGACTCGAATTAAGCTAGGTCACGAATAGTTTCAATTCGTTGTATAAAATTTAGATTTTGTTCAGTCATGTTATTTAAACTTGGAACATGCCTGAAAGTCGGCCAAGTGATGTTCTTGAGCCAGAATTTCTTTATTTAGCTCGCTCTTTTTTTGCAGTTGCTATTTCGTGCCCTCGATATTTTGTGCACTAGCTCCTTTGAAGCTCACTCTTTTGATTCTGATACTTGCTCTTCTGATACAGTACGTAGTTGCTGCTTCTCACATTCACCACAAAGCACATCCTCTTTTAAATAATGCCTTGCTTTGAACTAGGAGAACGACTATTCTCCGTCCTCCGGAGGGGTTTCTGTATCTATAGCATGCGCCCTTTTCGCTTTTAGTTAAGCTTGCGAAAGGGTAACGAGTTCAAATTTTCCAATTGGGGTTTTGGGTACGGTGAATGGGGAACTTGATAGCCACGGGCCCCCTCTGGTCAAAATCGATTTTCCAGTCCAACGACAGGAGAGATGCGGAGTTTCTATGTATAGCCTCGGACCCTTGTGTGCATTTCTGAATGAATATACAGTACAGGTAACATCTCATTCTATGACAATTGATGTCTTTCCGAATCAACAAAGCGGTCTTCAGAGATACAAATTGTCCAAAATATTCTGCATTAAATATATCGTATCAGTATAAATAACACACTCAAGTATCGAGATCAACAGCGACATAATTTTTTTCTTCTAAATTCATAGTTATCTTATGATTGGTTTCGTGAATACTCGAAGGGTTTTCTCCAATAAAAGAGCCACGCTCTGTAAAAAAAAAAGCTTCATTTCAACGAAATATTCGTTGAAATGAACAACGAATATATTGCAAGCAATATGAGTTAGGTCTAACTTGAAAATAAAAAAGTGGCTGAATCCGCTCAAATTTTCCGATTATATTACGCCATTAAATTATTTTGGCCCTCATTTAAGATGAGAAAAATATTCCTATTCATCGCGTTCTTTCGAACAATATCCACAAATGTATTCAACGCTTTGATTGAAAAGATGTTTGCTCATTTACGTGATGGTCACAGAAAGCCGCCAATCGCCTATATATGCGCATTGGATATCTGGTCAGGCCAAAAACATATTCAGGACCTCCTTTGTTACATATTTTATTTAATGAGAATGGGTATAATGATTTGTTCCACTGTCAGAAGTAGTTTAATTCCCACAACTATTTTAAATTGGCATTCGTGCCTCTCGAAGTTTTCGCGGATTTCGGTGACGAGGGGAACTGGTGTGTTATAGGGTAGAATTAAAAAAATATATCTATTTCCCCGAAATGATTATATTTCTGATACGTTTTTCCCAGACTGACGATTCCAATATTTTTGTGCCCAGAATATTTTAGTGTTTGATTTTGAATGAAAGCATGCAATATGAATATTTGTAATAAATTTGTCTCATCTTCAATTCCGGCTCATTTTTTTCGCAATGAGCGTTATGACTTATGAGGCGCTAATAATTGTTTAGAATATATTTTTTTCAATTGCTTGGATGTTTGCTCGTCGTCCAGGATCGATATTATGGCCTACGAATTGCATTCGGTTGCCCAATGAAATCGAGTCCGATATTCCAGCAGCGCTTCGTTTGATTTAGGAGCAACGCATGAGCGGATTGCAAATTACTGTCGATTGAAAGCCCCTTCGGGTGCGTCTGTTCAACGAGACAAATGAATCCAAAGGAACCCCTTTTTACAGTACTGTATACGATTCCGAAGAGCGAAGCTTTCCGCATATAATCTCGGGGAAGCGGGTAATGAAAATGCGAAGCAATCTGCGACCGTTTAGCATGTAGACGACGTTCCTCGTTTCAAATGCGTTCTGCCTGTTGCCCTGCCCTTGATGCCGTAACCCATCAAGAAATTTGCAGTGGATATAACGGAAGCGTAACGAGTCTGCTGGAGACAAATGCCCTTCCGGAGCTGTGCACAATTGAAAATTGAGCGGAAATTTTTTCCAACCGTCCCTTGCATATATCCACCCGACTAACGATGATCTCGAGCTGGTTTCTAAGAGAAAATGCTTCCCTTCCTGATGGAGATTCGAGTTATTGCCGCCGGATTTTCCCAGAAAAAAAAAATAGATCAGTCTCGCAGTATATAAGTTTTTCCCTCGGAAATGAGCTGAAGCTTTTTTATCCGGCTTGATCACATTTTCGCGTTGGAAAAAAAAATGTGTGAATTTCCATAGGAAATTGTATGCAACGTCGTCTGAAGGGTTTTTTTCGGGGCCTTTGAAGCTTATAGCATTTCGAGGGAAACCAGATTCAGTGCAACAAGACCTGAAATTAGGCTAGGGTGATCAGAAGAACGAAAAAGAAAAATCTATCGGGATGTCAATCATTATTGAAAACCTCCCCTCAGGGGATTTTATAGATTTGCTAGAGAAACGCTCATTTTGGTAGGATATTTGGGCGTAGGTTCATAATATGCCACTTGATTTGAATACGCTTTGAAAAATGGTGTCGCGTCTTCAATAACCGCAATAAATTCATCGACACATTCTCCTTTTTTTCTCAGAAATTCTGCACTAGCCAAGGCTTATTTTTCTAGAACATCTGGGAGGAATACGAAGGTGTCTGAAATTAAGTTGTTTCTAGCTTTTAGTTGGTATTCATGCATTCATCGTGAAGTTTGGCACCAAAAATCGACAGCAATCGTTGAAAACAAAACCATTCCATGAGGTTTCCCCCCCCCCTTGAATTCCGTCGTAGGTTTGAAAACTGTCCTTAATCAGTAATCGAAAACGAGAAAATCTCGAAATCGAGCATGTCTATTCGAAATCGTGAATGTTCTTCGCAAAGAAAGCATGCTTACTTAGGCATACCACAATAATTGCGTTGAAGTTTTCGTTGCAATTACTGTATTTGACTGTCGTTCCTCCGAATGATCTACTGTATTTTGTTAGTGTTATCACTAATTAGCAGACTCTGCGAAGGCTGTCGGAAATATTGCAATTTTTGTAGATTCAGCAGCAAAGACCAGAAAATATTGAGCATGAATAACACAGTAAGTTGCAGCATGTTTTAATTTTCATTATTTTTTTCGGATTCAAAAGAGAATGCACCTTTCTCCGATAATCATCAACGGGCACATTATCTGATTTGCATCTTTCATGACCGTAATTCAGCATTGGCGCAAGATAATCAAGAGGAACGTGCTATATTATCGGAAATCTGTTAGAAATTGCCTTCGGTTCATTGAGCAGTTATAATTGTACCAGTGCCCTAACGAGCGATGTCCTATAGGAATTCCGACGACATGAGTGCACAGACCGTCTGAACTTGTGCTAATATTCCGAGAAAATATCTTTTGAGGTACGACGGCATTAACGAACAAGTATATATACATACATATTATTTTTTATACTTTTTTGTTTCTTGGTTAGCCATCGGAAGTCTGAAGCTACCGGAATCGTAATAAATTTGAATAAAAGTATCAAGCTCAAGTTTTATTAGTGCCATAACCACGAGTATTGAGGAAATACCAGCTGGTTGATCATCGATGGCTGTAATAAGAAGTTACAAGCAATTTCTCCCAGGTATGGTGCTTATATACGGTAGTACAGTACCGTACGTTTCTGTACTGCTTCCGCAATAAATGGGGGTCGTTCTTGGCTGACGTGTGTACCGCAAAAACGAGCAAGGGCCTTCTTCTAATCCCCGGGGGTTCGTTGGGACCGGGTAATAATGAGTATCGTGCTTGCCGAGGTAATTCTTTGTGTGTCTACCAGCAGCTGCTGGGAGCTCATTTTCTTGGAGAAAAACGTGTCGAGACAAAGGCAGTTGGTCGATTTGACCTGTTTGTTTATATATAAGCGTGATCGCGAAAGAGAAAAAAAATAACCTTCGGAGTGGAACATGAGGATACACTTTTTCTGCTTCTGCGTGAAACATGGGGAAAATATTGTTATAGTTGATAGCAAAATTTCACAAAATGTTGCCAAATCTGCAAACGGAAGGCGTGAAACACTTTCAAGGGTTGTAGTGTTGCGACTTCTGTGAATTTCACTGTATGATCACGAGAGTTGGTTCATGAAATTCAGCAATATCGTGTGTACTTTTCTCTTGTTCGATTTCGTTGGTGAAAAGAATATATTTTTTTCTAATACTGCCGCGTGGAATTGTGGGGAATTTTGATTGTTGACACAATATTTCACATGATGCTCTAAAATCTCAACTGACGGCGTACAAATCTTGAGGATTTTAATGCCTCCACTGCTGCGTATTTCACTGATGTGTGATCACGACAGTTGGTTCATGAAATTTAGCAGTCTTGTATTTACCTTTGTTAGATTCTCGATGGTTGGATTGTGGTGGACACGATTTGTCTTGATGCACCTTGATCCCACCTGAATATTACTCTGTCCAAAATAAAAGTTGCAGACATGATCAAATAAGACAGGAAGAGTCTACATCACTATCACAGACTGCACCTGTCATACTACTGTTGCTGCTATACTGCACCAACCCACAGTTGAACAGGGGTTTTCATGGCTAATTATAGGGACATGCATATTCATGCACAGATTATGTTCACGCAGGGTATGTCTGAGTGGGTTAATAGGACCGGAATTGAAATTGAAAGGGGAGTAACGCGAAGAAATTTTATAGGACTTCAAGACCTGCGAAAATTATTCATTCTTTCCAAAAATATACGTCAGGAAAACACTGAAACGAACCCATCACGACTCCGTATTGATGGATTTAAAAAATCACATTTCAATTTAATTTTCGCCCATGATTGCAGATGTGTCTTATAGTGAAAAGCCAGAAAGAGACGAGAAAATGGGCCTTCGTATAAATTGCGAAAACATTTACAGATTCCAGTCTGATGATGACAGAAAAATCAACTAAAAAGCTATTTAATTTAGGAATATACGGGAAATCAATCAGGAATTCTAACATCGACTTAACGATGAAGTAACATCGACTTTTTGGCATGAAGCAGTGATGCGCAGCTTCGGAGATTTATTGAATCAGAGCAATCATATATGATAAGGCAAAGTTGTGAACCCATGGATGCTGAAAATTTCTGATTGTCTTCAAAATATATCCATACGTTTCTGAAAAAGGTTAAAAAGATTAACTAATACTGCACGGAATACTTCGATTCGGAATTTTTTATTGAACTTACACTACTACCGAGAATCGGAATTTAATTCAATGTTCAAGTTCAATCGATGCTGGACCCAAATTAATGTAACTCAATTAATTCACTGAAGAAATAAATTCCCCACTCCAACTTGAAGTTTTTGAACACATTCCCTTCTACTTGATTCGCTTTTGAAAATTGATATGTTTTCTCGCGGCAATAAGAAGGGGGTTCATGAGTCTCTGTCCGAACGAGGATGAGGGACGTGGGCAGATGATTTAATGAGACTTCGTTGATGAGTTTCCCAGCAGTGACGGTTTTGATAATTACGGATTTCCTTTGAGCAGCTTGTCAGCGACGAAATTTTAATCAGTCCTGCTGGAGACTGACGCGTGCGGAAATATGGAAGCAAATATCGAGCCAGAACACACGCGAAAGCAGATGCTGTCATTCATATATATATATATATAAAACTCGGAGAAGTCACTCACGAACGTGGTGATTTGCTCTGCTGGATACCCTGATGACGCAATTCAGTTGACTGTTACTGGAGACTGAAAACGGCTATATAGTAACACAAGCAGAGAAAGAATCCTTTTGTTCTATAGTTAATCATGGTCGGGAAGTGCTTTTGCGTGTTTTCCTTGGAATAGTAAACGGGGATAACGTCCGAATCACGTTCTTCCGCCAGCTTCCGATGATTTCGTTATTCTCTCTCTCTCCCATTATTTTTGTTGTTGAACGTTTCGATCCAAGCTTATGGTAAATTGAAGGCTGTGGACTGGATACGGGAAAGAAATACACGAATTTTTGGGGTTGTCAAAGTTTCTCACTGACAAATAAGGGCCGAGTTTTTCTTTTCAATTTCCCTTTTTATTAATTTGCCGATCTGATGAGATTGAAAGTATATCAAACCGGACTCGCCTGTTCAGTCGCTTCAAGAAAGCTGCATTCTGCCGCTATCAGAATAATTAACCATCTTTCTGTTCGTCATCATGTTTTGAATGCTGTTGGGAATTGAAATTATAGCACTGTAAAATAGTCCGCATGGCTCTCAAGTCTAAACGATGGAACAGTTTCGCTTGGCCGAGTTTTTATTGTGACTGTTGGCTGGAGCTATCAAAGGCACGAATAACTAGGACAACTTTTGTCCAATCTTCTCAGCCCTCGTGAGAATTTACACATTAATTTTTTTTCTTGCCTCCAAATGCTTTTACTGGTCGTATTAAATTAATTGAAGTTCTGAAGGTGGAATTCAACCCATAATGAGCTTTAATGAATCGCTTATTTTCAATGCTGAACCTCAAACCACACAGAAGCCCACTGGTTTGTTGTGCATCCTGTATAGAAAGCGATAAAAACCTAATGAATTCGGACATTTATTCAGAACCGTGATATGGAAAATTCGGACATTTTCTTAAGAAAAAAGTTGCCCTTCCGTGAGTAAAACTATTGAGGAGAGGAAAAGGGTCAAGTAAAACTTTTCCCCAACTTTTGGTATAATTTATATTTCCGCACTTTTTTGAGCACATGATCATGAAGGAGTACAGTACTATTTTGAACGTGAATGTGGCTGTGTGAAGAATATCTTTGCGACAATTATTTTACAATGCATGTACAGGATGTCAATTTTTTTATATTCTAACCAAGTAGTTGTGTGTCAAAATTACTGGAGGCCAGAACTCCAGAAGCGGGGGGATAATTCGTTAACTGGGCAATTTTCTTTTTTTTTTTCGGCCATGGGCCTCAGGTCGTTTCCCCAGCAGTGCATGACCAAGAAGTTTTCGATGAACATCTCGATATCCTATCGCCAAAAAGTTACCAGAAGAGCAGGTTTTGCTCAGTATATGCTTGAAAAACAAAAGTGCGCTGGCTATTGCTGAAGTTGCTGGGATTTATTCGTCAAACGTTTTGCGCACTAACTGCAGCTGACGTAATGAAATCCGCGGGATTATTTGCGCATCAAGCAAAGGTAAAGGCCCTAGTGCGTAGTTTTTTGTTTATCTCTCGGATGCTTGAATAGCATCTGCTGCAGCGGATCAGCGCCGATGAGGAACGACGCTCAATCATCGGGAACTATATTTAGAGGACGGTTTTTGTTTGAGCTCGTGCTTTTGTTCGTCTTGAACACGGAGAGTATGCACTTGAAAACTTCCCTCATCTGGAGTTTGTCTTCCCTATTTTACAAAATACGAAATTGAAGAGAGATAATTTCCTTTTCCTCCTGGTTCTGCTTAGGCCCCGAAAGAAACCCTCGAGTTCTCTTATGCATACATTATTTTGCTTTCTTCTGAGAATCCCTCCCCCCCCCCATTCCACTTTTATTTTTAAAGTAGCCTCGTAATACGTAATTGTGATTGAAACTTGCAGGATTAAAACTGATCTGTCGAGTGCGAATTTAAGCTGATAATTTATGTCATTCTTGTTCTTCAAGGTGTCTTTTTCATTATGAAGATGAATGAAATTGTTACGGAATAACATTTGATAATTTTTCGAACGTTGATCTTATTTTTGCAATCGTCTTGAACGCGGCGTAGTGCACTTGAAAACTGTTCCTCCATCTTTTAAAAATTACGAAATTAAAGAGAGACATTCTCTTTTGCTCACGGTTTTTTTACGAAGTGAAATTCAGTCATTTCTTGACCATGTCCTCAATTGTTATCATCGCGTCCACGTTGAAATTTAGAGGAGACAGGAAGTTCAAATTCAAACACACATCTTTGAACGCTCACGGTTTACTGCCAACATTTTTTTGAATGTTTTATGAATGTATACACGATCCAATCACTGTAAAATGTGCATCTGTATTTGAAACAAATTTCCAAAAAAACACAGGATAATAAGTCTAAAAATATTTTCACTATGGGGGGAATTGTCTAGATCAGGGGTATTGTTGTACTGATGCATCAGGGTATTTTTGTACTGATGCTGATCAAAAAGGT
This sequence comes from Notodromas monacha, assembly GCA_905338405.1. Lineage (NCBI taxonomy): Eukaryota > Metazoa > Arthropoda > Ostracoda > Podocopida > Cyprididae > Notodromas > Notodromas monacha. The sequence continues at coordinate 11,161 of CAJPEX010004537.1, read as the reverse complement.
GCTGAAGTCAGGTTGAAAATTGAAGTAAATCCTTAGCAAATTGACGAAAAAGATTCCCTATAAATAGATTATTTTGCATTGATTCAACAGTAGTTCGGTAGCCTAAATCGGAATTCGAGTACCGGCCCAGAAGATCCTCATTTCAAGAAATCGACAAAACTTTCGAATCGTATCTCACTTGTAACTTTTTTTTTACTGTTTCCTGTCTAAAATTGGAGGATTGTAGTCCAATTTGTCGAATAATTTTGGAATCGTAGATTTAAAAAAAAAGATAATTTGTCGCGAAGATCAAATGAACGCATCAAACTAAACGACGAAGTATTTTCGCACGTACAGTTTTTCTTGAAAGAAAAAAAAACCTAGTATTATATGTCTTTAAAATCTGCTGCCTGTTGTACGTTTTCAAGCGTGATTATTGAGAAAGCGTAATCGCATCAGCTTCCTCAAAATTACGACTTGATCCTGACTCTGCTGCTGATACTTGCCAACCACGAGCCCTGAATAAATTACTTCAAGAATTACTTAACATCATCAAAAATTGATCATCGTCCAATTTGGGTCATATAGAGATCCCCGAAGGTTCACAGCACGCTCGTTTTTTTAAAAACGATATTGCGCAATTCAATGAAGTTCTTCCAAGTGAATCGAGTCGCAAAAGGTGCGATGTCTCGATAACATCTGAAGATCCTACGCCGGACCGTAATTCACGACCGCCATGTCCGAATAAGGGGGGGGGGGTAGGAGGAGAAACCCCCATGTGTATCATAGAAAATGAGTGACGTTCACCCTGAGAATATGGAGCCAAGAAATCATGGGAACAAATAGTGAATGTTGGGAGAGCAAGATAAATATGAAAGTCATTGAACACGAAGCAGCTACACTAGGAAGACAGAGAGATGAAAAAAAAAGTCGAGAGTTTGAGCAAGAGCAAGTTGCGCTGCTGCTCGACGGGTTTCGTGACCCCGAACCAGAAAGCCTCCGGGTCGCAGCAGCAAGCGCGGAACCAGTTGCTTCCGCGTCGTCCGCCGCCACGTTTGTCCGGTTTGGTCTTCATTCACAAATAGTACGAAACATGTCTATATTTTTGTGTACGCAGTACTTTAAACGAAAAAAAACATGCCTGAACTTCAACTTGTGTTTTTTTTTCTTATGAAGAAATGGAATAGCCTCATTGATGTCAACCACAGTCGCGCGCGTTCATCGTTGAATGAAAAAAGACCGGGGATTTTGTGCATCGAATACAGATGTACATTTGTCGGTAATTCAATCGCTACGTTCGTCCGGTTTTGTCTTCATTCACAAACATAGAAACTCTCCATTTTGTGCATACTTTAAAAGAAATCAGCATGCCTGAAGTTCAACTTGTGTGTGTTTTTCCTCCGAATAAATTCAATAACCTCCTTCGATGAGCCACAGTCGTTCATCGCTGAACGGAAGAAGATTGAAAATTTGTATAATATTGCCTCTTTTAAAGTTTGCTTAACATATACAAATGCATATTTGTAAGCAATTGGATCACGCATAAATTCATGAAAAATTCAATAAATGTTGGCAGTAAACATTCATTCATCGAAATGCGTTTCAATTTTAAATTTCTGTCTCCTCTAAATTTCAACGTGAATGCGATAACCATTGGCCAAGAAATGATTGAATTTTGCTTAATTTGCAAAAAAACCATCAGCATGCGACGCAATGAACAACCTCGCATTTCCGAGCGTCTGAACTAAAGCAAGTGAATATTTCCGGGATTCAATTTGTAAAATATTGAAAACTATTGATGTAAAATGAGGGATTCTAAGAGTGTGTAAGATGGGGAAGGAATCCTGGCATCATTCGGGCAACCAGAAACGCTGGGGGAGGAAACGGAACATTGTTTTCCCCCTTCCTGAATGGGAGCAGAGAAATAGAAGGAAAGTATATTGGCATCCTTATAGGAAAACTAATCTTGTCTCTCTATTGTCAGTTAGATTAGCAAGGATTAATCGAAATGGGATTATACCTGAGAAAGGCAAATATTTTCCTTTTCCTGCGGCAGATACCGCGCATTTGTTATCAGCAGTTTTTTTCGGTCTACTGCATCACGCTGCATTAATACCTTCCTTTGATATAGATTTGATCCTGACATGTTCATTACGCCCCTGAAGTATTAACGTTTTGATGGGTCAAGTCAAATTTTTTAAGGATGAATTAAAAATTTTGAAGCCGATTTTTCTTCTCTCGCATTTAGCGAAAAATAAGGCCTTCAATATGCAGTTACTTCATCGCAAAAACGTCGGCATTTCATAATTGAGGCACCATTGAAAAGGAAACGGGTTTTGATAAAATATTGATTCTACAGGTGGACTCCTAGCTATTATTCCGTCATCAACCGTGTTTTTGATTCATTAATTATTTTCTGGACCTCGCAAACGCCCTACACAACTATCGATTCTTATGTTGCTCCTCGAGGCTCCCATTTTCATACAGAATAATTTGTCAGCCTCTTGAATTCAGTTCTGTTTTATTGAGTCATTTTGACTTCAAGACAATTGGAAAGTATCAGAAAATGTGTAATGCCTGTAAGAGACTCGACTCGTTTGACAACTTTTTATACTTCAGATCATTGCAATGACTTCTTCTTCAAAGAAATACAAATATATTTTCTCGAGAAAATAAAATTAGAAAATTCGGGTCGGATTGGATCGCTGGCGAATTTCAGCTGACTCACAAAATATCGACTCACAAATGTTTGGGACACGTATTTCCCACCCTCAGGTGATTTAAAATGGAGGACAGGAAGGAATTGAGTGACCTGAAAACTTGGGTATACCGTATATAAGGACGTCAAGTTAACTTTTCCCAGTATCGCTTTGAACTTCCAATTTTTTTTCGCAAGCGTTAACTTTGACACTTTTCCACTCAAGGGGCGTTGAAAATTGCATCGGGAGAAAAGTTACAAGTTTATCTCCTGACGTCCCTTATATACACGCAGGACTTCCATCCAATCATACAGCAACGAAAATTGTACGCATATCTCTGTGCGTCTGACGGAAGTTTTTGAGAAAAATTACAAGTACATGTACTTGTAATTCTTCTCGAAAACTTCCGGGTTTCTGAAATTTTCGTTTGTCCGAAATTTTCCTACTTCCAGTTCCGACTAATCCGAGAGTGAGCGTCAGCTTCTATTATACAGTACCTACAGTGGCTTGTGTTAGATTCTGAAATACGGAATTATTTCTGGGCCCATTTCTTATGTAAAAAATTCTGACATCGTTAAAAAAAATTGTATGAAGCTTTAAAGAACGAAGGAAATTTTGTATACGAAGAGCGGATCCCAAAGACACAATTTACATTACAGGTAATTGTTTACGTGCGGATGCCATATGCTTTTCCTTTCTTATTTCTTGATGCAACTCTTATTAGTATAATTGGTCGTTGTCCTCATGGTGTCATTGATATTTTCCCTGATATCTTCCCTGTGCCCAGTCTTCTTCAAAATTCATAGTCCAAAAAAGTTCGAAGGCTTTCCGTTTTTTCTCGCCGGACGCCAGAAGCTGGTTCAAATATAAAACCAGGAGGACTCGCCCCCCCCCCCTTGACTTACATATTTTTAAATTTTTTTCAACACAAATGTTAGGAATGTTTTTCTTTAATCTTTCCTATACAATTTTAATTTAACTTGACGCACCATATTTATGCAAATAAATTCAAAACTCAAAATGTCACGTCCCCTTAAACTGGAGTTTTTCTACTATAATTTATATGATTGTTGAGTACTTACACAAAATATTGTGAGCAACCACACGAAGTCAGACGAAAGGTTCAGATAATTTCTCATAATTCTCCGCAAATTTTCAGTCTCTCAAAATGTTAGTGTTTGTTGCGCTTCTCCGTAAATTTTGGTCAAGAATTGATCAAGTGTGTTTCCCAGTTTTAGATTATTCGAAAAATCCATTTTATGAGCTAGAAAAGCTTGGTAAGTTTATTCATGTTCCTCTTCTAAATCGCTTTGCGCCCTTGAATTTCTTGCTACTGATGTATTTATTATAGAACATAATACATTTTTTAGCTGCACTTCGCATTGGGAATATTCATTTGATCGCGTCAGGGCAATGAATGATTCCGAAGTTCGTTCAACAAGAAAAAAAAAGCAAACTCGTCCCATCGAATCTTACGCGACGGACTTGAAGCATCATCATCTGTATGAAAGCCACGTGTATTGCATTATTTTTTCACTGCTTGAGACGAAATGGAAGGTTTTCCGAGTCCTTTTCACAAATCGAGTGCATCTTCCGTTTCTCTCGCGCGGTGGTAATTGCACTTCATACACCAGGGTGTATATATCCGAATTCGTGCGCATTATTTGTAAGAAGACGCTTTATTTTAAAAACCGAACTCGCAAACAGCTATTGCCATGATGAGCGCGGAGCATCAGCAAGTGCGAACGAGATGATAGAAAGCAGGCAACGGATGACGAGTCCGTGCTGCTCTCTATTAATGAGGACTCGCTGACTCACAAGCATCACCAGCAGCATGCAGCAGGTGCAGCTATTTCAGCACAAAGCAGCTGGATGAGCTGATTGCTGACGAGACATTGACTGCTGCTGCGTGATGGCCGGCAGAAGCGCACCCGAAGTTTACGTGCGCCGGGACAGCGACCAAGAAGCCAGGAACCATAAATTCTTAAGGGTAAGTCTGATGGCCCCATTATCCCTTGTTCTAGATACTACTAATCCTCACCCCCCCCCTCTGGAAAGTTTTCCCAGGTAGCAAGTGATCTCCCCGCCGGAACCTGTGGGTCACGGAGACCATGTATACCGTGATCACACCTGGTGTGTTCATTATAACCCCCACTAACCCCCCACCCACCCTCTTCATACCTTATGCCCTGGGATACGGACAAACCGAGACAGACAATGCGAAACTGGACAAACCGAGGCGGAAAATTTGAGACAGGGCCAAGTCGAGACAGGGAAAAATTTGAGGCTGAGTGATATAGAGACAGAGACTATTGGAGACAGGGATAATATTAGACATGGACAATTTGAGGCAGTCCAAAAAAAAATCTGAGCGCACAATTTTTTTATACTTAATTTTCTGGCTATCCCAAAATATTCTTCCCCCAAACTCTGCATACAACATTTTTTTTACACTTGAAAGAAGAAAAAAAAAAAAAGGTTTCTTGCACTTGAAATAATTGGTTTTCACAAAATTCTTTCAAGAACTTTAAAAGGGGAACAGGGCTTTTATAACAATAAAATCACAATTCCTCTTTTTCTGGTATCAGTCAAGGGCAAACTTTGAAGAATCCTAGTTGCTGTATCACTTTGAACATTCCTCCAATTATTGTCTAAATTCTTCGTATTATGGAAAATAAAATTGACATACATTTTGATCAATTTGTTCCTTTTCACACCTTCAACATAAGATGTAAAGGAGAAACACAGGGTCATTTTGAAAATGCTTCTATCTCAAAGTACTGTATCTGTCTAAAGATGTCTCGAATTCTCCGTGTCTCAAAATGTATATTTCTCATATTGCCCCTGTCTCCAAAAGTTTCTGCCTCAAATTGTCCCTGTCTCCAAAATGTCTGGTCTCAAATTATCCCTGCCTCGAATTGTCTGTCTTGATTTGTCCTAGGTCCCTATGCCCTCAACATTTGTTGATGTGCTGGGCGTTGAGAGAAACACTCTGAAGCGAATGATATGGAGCACGTTTTTGTATGAAAAGCGTGGTCGAGGCTGAACTCTTTATTTATTGTTATGGATATAAGTTGTGAATTCATGACTGCGAGGAGTTTTCAGGAATTTTTTGACAAAGAGGAGAGGCATTAAAGGCACAAGATTATAACGTCTAACGGGATGAAAAGGTGTCATTCGCCTTTGGCGGCTTGGCACCTTTACCAAAGTCTGCAAAAGAAAACTGTTTTTTATTAATGCTTCAAGTTTTACCATCATCTCATCAAACACAATTTTAAATTTTATTTGAAAGACGTGTTGCTAGAACATTGAGGTTAAATATTTAATTTTTACTTGAATGAAATTCTGGAGGAATCTGAATCCAACGCTGTTTGGATCGCTTCAATTGCACCTCGTTTGTGTATTTCAAGTGATTTAAACCTCGTTATACTCTTTTTTTCAAATTCAAGAATTAGATGCATCGAAGAATGCGAGAAATGTCAGAAAGAAAAATTGATTAAAACGTCGGACGTGTGTTCCGAGGTAAAACCTTTTTTATCGGGTGAGACGACCAGATGTTATGCGCAAAATACAGCTCCTTCTATACTCGAGAATTCTGCAGAACTGCTGTGTTCTCAAGGGTTTTTTTTTTTTAAAGAAAGATATTATATTCATGTTGGAACTCGCGAGCAAAACTCGAAAAACAGCGTCCATCAATGCAAATGACTACGTGTGGCACATAGGAAGAATCTGGTGCAGCAGTAGTCACGCACGTACTAGTATGCAAACAATGTACCAGAGATTTCCGGCAAAAAATAAAATAAAAATTGGCTTCAGTCGCGTGCCAAACCGGTCACATCATGGAAGTACTGTGCCAACCAGTGCATAGAACAGAAAACCCCGAGGGTTAACATATACGACCTGCAGCAGCAGACTGCATACGGTTCTTGGGGGTTATTTTGTGTGACACGCCTATGTTTTGCGTTGATGCTGAGAATTTCAGAATATGATCCACTCATTCCTTTTCTTGTCACTCATACAGTTGGACCTCGATAAATCGAACCTTTCTTGAGTCAAATACTATTATTCCGCCTATGTGTCGAAGTTCCTGTCTGAATTCCTTCAGAAGCACTTCCTTGGCTCGAAGGCTTTCCTCTTCAAACCTCCAACTGTCGTATGATGGCTCATCGATGGATTTTCCCAAAGTTCTAAGCTTCTTCGATTTTATTTTCCATCGTCGATGTATCACAATTCACAAATGACAGAATTTCCGTACGACCAAAGCTGAAATATTACCTTTTAAGCTTCCGAAAACAGTGGAAAAATACTCATTATAAAGGTAATGATATTAAATTGTCAAAAATTGTACGAAAATCCTGCGAGGACAAAAGCCGAATACAATTAAGAGAAACCATGTATGCGTGCTGGGGTTCGTCCTCTTTCCGAGAGAGCAATCCCAGTAAATTTACTCGAGGGATGTTTTTTTTCCATTTCATTTTAATTTTCAAAATTATTTCTCCGAGTATATACGGTATTACTTCATTGGGGGTTCGTTTGGACGTGTATCTGGTTCCCCTGTCTCGGGTGGAATCAACTGTAATTTGACACAACGTCGTTTTTGTGGGTGGAGAAAAATGATTCTGCGGGTTGTGAATAAATCATAAGGACTCGATGCGTGTCTTATCAAGTGAAAGAGGGGTGGGGGGGGGGGGGGTATGAGATATACGAGCTACGATTTCGCTCAGGAAAATTCTACCTACTGCATATATATCCAGCAGTTGGGGTTAACGGGGAAAGCAAATGCATCACATTTGGCACATCAGCCATGTTTGCTTGCTTGCTTGCTTGCTTCGGGGAAAGTGGTTCTCTTTATTCCGTGCTCTACGGCAGACCGGATGGAGCAATAAGATATTCTTGCTCGAGGGTAATTTTAGTCATATTCATCATCTAGAAAATGCATGGTTTCTCGGTGTATGCGTGCGTGTGGCTTCTGCTGCGCTGTAAACTCACTCGGATTGTAAACAAGTCCCATATCATTGCAACGACATTTGCATATTTTTTTAATTCCGTCCAAATGTGCCTCATCGAATGAAGTTTTATCAGATCATGGTGTCATGGCTGACCGGAATGATGTCATTGGCCAGACGACCTTTGATTCAAGTAGCGATTGTGTTTCAAGCGAAAAATGCCCCTTTTGATCACTTATTGCTCCTTCATCTGCGTCGTACGATTAGCGAAGCCGAAATCATGAATAACAATGACTGTTTTTTTTCTTCTTTTATCGATTTTTGGAGAAATATTATGTCGATTTCTACGGTTATTTTTCAACCCGAGTCTGTAATTAATTTATCTCTATCATCCCCTTCAAAAATTAGTTTATCATTCTTAAAATTTTGGTATGAAAGTAGCTTTTAAAAATGAAAGATTTTTCTTAAATTCTGTTTAAATAATCTCGATCATTTCAGAAAATGAAAATAAAGAATTGATAGTTTTAGCATTGATCTTGATAGAGGTCGTCTGAATAAAGACTTCGTCGGACTTCGCGCTGGCGGGGGAAACCTTTGAAGCATTTTATATTAATAAGTTGAGTAATATGAACATTATACTGAACAATTTTCTCAAGCAAGTTGAAGGTACCATTCACGTCTGCCAAATAATTGACTTATTTCGAGAGTTTCCGACCAATTATCTGCTGGAACTTTCACCAAATTTAAGGAGAACTGTTAAGATAATTGAAGAGTTTTCATTCGATGAAACGTTTTTGAATGTTACAAAATTTCTGACAAATTCTTACTTGAACAATCAATCAACTGAAGAAAGCGTGGTGTAATTTTTTAAATGATAGAATGAAACATCATTAATTTCGTTTACATCGCGTGTCTTGAAAATTAATTTCACCCGAAGCTCCTAAAATCCATTAAATTTTGCCTTAAATATTTGCGCAAATGATTTCAAAATGTAAAAAAAATTAAATGTATACATGCATGCAAATGACTATGAATAGCAGTGTTATTTTTATACGCGAGAGAAAATTGCACACGTTTATATGCAGAGTAAAAATCGTGATTGATTATAGTCTCGTCTGCCATTTAAAAATCAGCTCGCACAGTACTTTTTTTTACCGGATGAGATTAAGCTGGTGGAAATCGTTTTATTTGGCGTGAATCCATTGAAAAGATTGAGGGCAAAAACCGCTTTTATAAAGACTGACCTATTTTCTTTGTTGAAAAGTAACAATGGAGAGATCGATTAAAAGGCAAGAATCTTGCAGAAGAATGAGAAAAAAATACTCCAAGTTACTTGATTCGAATTGATTCGGTTCTTGAAACAGCCTCTTATGCATTGACGTCGCAAAACCGTTTCGAATTGTACTGAAGTGTTCGTGGGACCCATTGAGGGTTTCCTTTGTCGGACCTTCAAACGATGTCCGCAGTTTTGCCATGAATAGCATTCGCAGTTCTGAAGTGAATCGGCGAATAATTGCTTCAAGAAATGCACCAATTATTTTTGTGTCACCTGATGGTCACTTTTTCAGGAATCTATAGGAGCTCAGAGTCGGGAAAATTCTTCAAACACCGGTTAACATTTTTCCATGCGTTTTTGAATACTGTACCTTCACGAACGCCTCATCTCGTTGTTACAGCGGAATTCGGAACTTATTTTTTTCCCATACTTCAACCTTCTTTTGACTGACACGCGGATTCGTGCAGGAAATGGGGCGTACAATTTTTTTCCGCACGGAAGCTCCTCTCGCGAATTTCCTATCGTCATCTCCTTGAAGTCAGGTTGAATGCGATTCGACTCACCGAAAGCCTGGTTTTCATGACTGAATGGATTGACATTTTCTCTGCTCGGCATTGAAACGTGGGTGTCGATAGCAGTTGTCAGATGTATACGTATGCAATGACGAGACCTTCGTTCTCGGCGAATAGCCAAATTCAACCCATGCACGAACGACGCCGTCGAACAAATCTACTGTACTGGCACACCTCGGGACACATTTTCTCTTTTCGCTGTTCGAAGTCCGGTTTTCACTGTCGAAACCTGGTCAGTATGGTTATTTTCTGTGTAAAATTCATAAATATTACAGTATCTCCCTTTTCCCGTGAGAATTGTGCGCAAAATTTGCCTGTTGACAGCAGAGCAGCTATTAATTTTTCTCGAAATGAATCTCACGTTTTTCATGAATTCTAGTGCTTAAAAAAAATATTGTTGCCTAGTTTCCCCGTGATGGAGTACATCATTCAATAGGGAAAGGAAGTACTTGTGGTTTAAATATCATATTCACGTGAGATCAAGCAGAATAAGGACCTTTTCATTCACGCGATGATGAATGTCAATGCGACTCGTCTGTCAATTTAAGAAATCACAGGAAAGATTTGAATGTCAACCACCGCGTGACTCCGTTCCTTTTTTCTGCTTCATGAATCAGTACTGTATTTGAAGTGACAAGTTATATTTTTGCATACTTCATATAGGGATCTGTTTAATTCTGGGTGCCCGAAATACGCGGATTCGTGATTGATGACTCAAGAAATAGAATCTATAAAAATCATTATTATACTGTAGTTTAGAAATCTTTGAAAGACTCCGGAATTCGCGCCAGACATGCAATGGACGCAGATATTTTTTGTGTGGTATTTTTGAAAGCGATGGCTTCTTTAATTCATAAGACAGATATTTGATACGGAGTGTAATGTATATTTATTTTGTGAATTATATGCTATTTATATTTATTTTCTGAAATTATATGCTATTTGTATTTATTTTCTGGAATATATGCTATACATATTTATTTTCTGAATTGTATGCTATTTTAAGTGAAAATTGTTTGTTGTCCTTCCTTTTTATGCGTCTGGCATTCTTCATGTACCCTTCTTCTTATCCGAAGTACTATAAAAAAAATATCTAATGCGTTCTATGTGTTTCAAGAGGATTCTTAAATGATTGGCCTTATTTTCATACGGTATCACGAGTTGACTCTGCTTCAGAAAAAAAAGGTGACGCTTCTTAATTAAATCCCGTCGTAATTATATTACGCTGGCGACCCAGTGTGGAGACAGGAGCTTGTAGATAATTTTAGGAAAAAAGGTTTAAAAAAAAAAAGATACGGCACTTCGATATGTGTTGCGACGAGAGAAGAAAAAAAAACATGTGTCAAGTTCGTCGCGAGCGGATTTTTCTTAATTCCATTAGTTGAGCTCATGCTGGGGCGTACGATTCTCACACATTCATCGCGAGATGTCGACGACGTTGTCATTTTCTTGAGACCAGCTTTTCATTCCTTTCTGAACAGCGGATTCTAGAAATTTTTATCGTGAGTCGTTTTTTTTTATTATTATTGCGAATTTATTATTTTTGCGACTTTGGGTGTCGGAGCATATGAAACTCGGTGTTGATTAGGTTCATTCTTGGCTGCGAGATCAGGTTATATTTTTAGAATTCCGACGACAAGCATGTTCAGTATATAGGCGCGAGGTCGCTATTTCATCCTCTTCAAATTT
>CAJPEX010004536.1:2995-21124 GCA_905338405.1 Notodromas monacha | reverse complement strand
TCAAAGGCACAGAATAAAAACTGCAACCAGAGTCCAGTACATTTGAAATTGATTTTTCATGGCTGGAATTCCTTCCGAGAAACCGGCTGATATAATCCGGCTGGCAAATAATCCAACGGGCACACTCGAAAAAAAAGAAAAAACAAAAAAACAATGGCGGTACAATCATGGGGGGTTCTCCCATGTTCTGCCGGGATAAAGTATGGTGACCCTTGAAGGCAGGGGAAAAAATAATAATAATGCGAGCCAGTCAGTATAAGCGACGTATCATTCTCCATTCGCTCTTACGTATATTCCCCGCGCACTTGCTTTCCTTTTTTTTCGATCGTATCCCTTGCACCGACCTGAGGGCAGAAAGTTGCCGTTAAAAATAAAGCAGGGGCCACAAACACGGGCCCATGTCTTGCGAGGGGTTACTTCATAAGTCCCAGACTAGTTAACATATGCACAGCATCTAATGCTTTTTTTTTTTTTTTTAAACAAATTGATTATTTCAAAATTCCACACACTTTCAGAAAAACGCCTCAAGAAGGCGCTTATTTGAAATATTGGAATCATCGCCCAGTGTTTAAGACAGACTGGTTTCTATTAGAGGCTTTTAACCTTACAGTATTTGCAAAAATGTTGACTGCGGGACAAGAGAAAGAGAAACAGGGAAAACCTCAGCTAAAAAAATATGGAAAAAACCTGTCTCGACAAGTTTTTCTTGAAAAATGGAACAGGAATGCTTTGAGAATTGATAATTTCAATGGGTCTCTTTCTTTCACTTTCGATGCATGAATGTATTTTGAAGGTTTTTTGTTTTTGTTTGTTAAAGAGATTTATCAGAATTATTTCCATCATCTATCGCTTCTTCATCGACCTGTCTACTATGAGAGACCTGCTTTACTTGTGTATTCGATTCCTTTCTTATCTTAGAGTGGCCACTATTAGAGACAAGGCATTCATAAGAAGGAAAAAAAATTATGTTATTTGTACAGTGGGAGCAAGCAAAAGGCAGAGGAATTTTTAAAAAAATTTGCAAAGCAATCTGATGCGAAGAAGTTTGAACCCCTCCAAAACAATATTCTATATACAAATAATGCAGGGTGATGATGAGCATGCAGCTTTTGGAATAGTGCCATAAAAAGTATTTTGAGACCCAATGTTCTGATTGATGGCCTTTATTCTTTTCCTATTCCAACTTCGAATTTCTTTCGAGTTGGGAGGCATTATTTTTGACATTTTATCATATTGTATCAACAATATTTTTCAACGATTATCGATTCCCATGCGACAGATGACTCGTATTCATTGAAAACACTTGTTCGGACAAATACATGAATACATGATGAACCATTGGGTTTTTAATGAATTAAACTTTTTCTCTTGCCATTCATTCGAACGTTCAATGTTTCATATCACCTTCGATGATCGAAATTCAGCGAGACATGCGTCTTTTCGTCTAGACTTTTCGGCATGGACGACTCTGTTTTTTTTTTTTTTCAAGCCTCGCAAATGGAAAAAAGAGTTTTATAGGGAAAGAGAAAATTCGATGGCATCAGGTGCTTGTCTGGTGACTGTCAAAAGCATGACAAGTCGCCAAATGTCAGGCCGTCGTCGAGAGAGAGAGAGAGAGTCATCTTGATGCATGACTCTCAAAACTTGTGGACCAGCCATCCCGAGAACGAGCATGCCAATATATATATATACAACATATCCAGCATAAGAAAAAAGAAAAGAGAGAGACAGAGAGAGATGGAAAAAAAGAATAAGAAATAACAAAAGGAATGGCGTGGGCCTCTCCGTCCGGGTTGGTTATCCTCCCCATTTCCCGGCAGCAAGGCCCGTGTTTTGATTTATCGGGTCGTGTGCGGCGAAAAACGGGTCGACTGTATGTAGGGAAGAACCCGGGGGTCGAAACACTCCCTCGCCCAGGGGTTTTTTCGGGGGGGGGGGGGGGGGGGGGGGGGGCGGTCGTGGGTTTGCTTCTGCTTGCCTGCCTGCTTTTATTTATTTTTTTTTTCATCTATTTCATTTTTATTTTATGCCCGCTTTTCGCCACTTCTGCTCTGGCTGGAAAGAATAAAATAAGCAAAGTAAATTACAAATGAAAAAAAAAACGGAGGGGGGTACAAATTAAGGGTGAGCGATTCGTCAGGTTGCTCCATCACCGCCTCGTTTATTTGCGGACATTATTGATCCGTAGATCAATCCTGATGATCTTGCGAGGCTTATCATTCAACAAGTATAGTATGTGTGACGTTTTGCCCTGGATTGATTGTGCAGTAGACGAAACCAAACTTGGACACGATCTTTCCTATAGTGCGTGTCAGACAATTTGGCAGTTCGTTGCTGTTGTTGTTTTTTTTTGAGTTTAAACTCTAGCCGCTGTGGTCAACATGTCAAACGAGTAAACTTTTAAATAAGAATGGATTTAAATGGATCGGAAACGTTACATTTCACAGCACGTCAGGATTCAGGTATTGCAATGATTGCCCCTGGTTATCCGTGTATTTGTGTGTCTTACAGGCATTCACAAATAAGCAAAGTTATTTTCTTTCTTCGAAATCAGATGTATCAAATTTTTCATGAAACCTTTCTTTCGAGAAAAAAATTTCCTTTAAATTATTTCGTCACATTCTTTTGTCCCAAAAGAAGATGAATTTGGACTGCAACTGATTTTTTCTTTGATAGTGTACATTTCCTCTTGTATGACTACTGTTTATCAAGTGCGTTCAAAGACACGTAGAAATAGGACTAACCACGCATCTTCACATCGTGAGTGCTGTGTGTTCTTTTTGGTGAAAGAAATGGTCGGAGTCATTGGCTTATTTCATCAATTGGAAAAGGCTGATTTTTTTCCAAGTATTTGCTAGCCTTTCAAGGGATTACTACTATTACTTAATCTTATTTTGATCGTGTTAATGCGCTGGGAGTTTTGCGCGCGCTCTTTTGGAACGCACTCAATTGTCCCGGCACCCATCGTCCGGATTCGATCCTATATTACGCCATCCGTGGCTTTTGCATTTCTCATCATGCTGCTCGCTTTCCTGAGCATCTGCTCGAAATTCATTTGAGACGCAGACTTTCCATGGTCATGATACATTGCTGGATGAAATCAAGAAGAAGAAGAAGAAAAAAAAAAAAAACAGCAACCACAGAAAAAGCCTGCAGAGAAGTTCGTGTTTCACGCAACTGGGCACCATCAGGTTTTCGACTGGCTGACGAGAAAAATAAAACGAGGGAGTGGGAGTGAGGATTGAGCAGCGCAGGAAAGAAAAGAGGGGGAGGGGGAAAGGGGGGAGGAGGAGGTCTGACAAGTAGGGCTGACAAGTAAGGGCGGCTAGAGAGACAGAGAAAGAGAAAAATCGATAACCGTGGCGACGACTGACGATGTCGACATCGTCGTCGTCCACATACAGCAGCTCTTTGCAAACACACACACACACACACCCTCTGGACGACTCACCTGCGATGTCACGCAAATTTCATCCCCTCCAACTGCTTTCGCAGGACATGGAAAGAGAAAAAAGGGGAATGACCAGTTTATGGGGGGTTTAAAAAAAAAATAAAAAGAAAGGCAGTTCGGGGACGATCATAAAGTCGCCAGGATCATTCGACATTTTTCAAGCTACCTTATCGAAAATGCCGAATTTACTCATTTTTTTTACACTGTAGAGAAATGTGTGTTTCAAACTCAAGTGTCAACTATAAGCCTGAATACTTGAAAATATCGACCATTATTTTTCTTTAAAATAAATGTTTCTCTGGTAATTTTCGAAGCCAAGTTCCTGCAATATTGTTTGTCAAATCTGAACATGCGGTTTTACCGGCTTTAATTCGATTGTTACATTAAATTGAAAGCATTTCTCCTCCGAAAATTTGCATCGGGTTCAATCAGCATGCAGAAAATTTCTTCCTAGTCTCAAGCGCTACAGAATACCCAGCTAGGAAAATATTATGTATCGTTTTCACTTGAGCGTGACTTTTCCTTGAATTCGTTTTCGCCTGAATAATGGCTGGACGATGAGAACAATTCTGATGTTGGCAAAATGCAACTTCCGTGTTGAATTTAGTGAAGCATATTTTGAAACTAATTTTTCCATCATATGCGGATGAAATCAAGAGAAGCGGAAAGATTTTCAATATTTCTTTAAGGCAGGGATCAATCGGGTCATATTCGATTAATGACATGTTTTCATAGCCCAATTCAAAAGAGGGGTTTCTTTTCATTTTATTTGAAATTGTATGAGTATTCTTCGTTGCGAGTGACCCGCTTCCTTATATACTGTACAGTACAGTATTGATCTTCACTGAGGAAATCCTCGCTAAAGTATCTAAAATCGCAAAAGGGCATTACAGTAATTCGAATCGGAAATTTTAAACTAATTCCTGCAACGTGTTTTGAAATAATGAATGCCCGTGATGTTGCAACACTGGATACTATAGCAACATTTTGTCACGGAACATCTCGTGACGTCACTAAAGTGAATAGAGTTTCCTGAAACACCCCCTTTCGACTTTCCTCGCTGGATTTTAGCGAGAACATTCTCATTTCGCGGGCGAAATGGAAATTTCCTACGAGTCCACGGCTCCATTAAACTGAAGTATCGTATGCTTTCTTTTAGTAGGTACGATTCCATCGCGACATGGATCCACTGCAGGCCGTAGCTTTTATCAGATGAGGAAAAAATTCTAAATGCCTGGGAGTCATGTGAAGCGATGAAACTTTATTTATATACGTTTCTGCCTCAGGGCTTTTGCTTATGTAAAATATGGGGAACTGCGCGCAGTTGAATATGTATAGTGGAGAAACCGTATTAGCTATAATGGAAGACAGGTTGATGCACATTTCACAGAAATTTAATTTAAAAAAAAAGAGAAGTGTAATGCAGTGCATGAGAAAGATGCCATCGATGCTGTTTCCCGTCAAGATTATTCAAAATAAATTGAACGCTCCGAACATATACACTAGCATATTTTACGTAATTCGATTTAAACTCAAAAAGTATTATATGCGTGATGGTTCACTAGCAAAACCCTCCCGGTGTCAATTTTTTTTTTTTTTTAGAACGAAATCAGTCGCATCTTTTCAAATGCACGAAGAGTAAAATCAGAACCACGTGGCCTCGAGCTTGTTCACTCATGCCATTATGTCTGTGAACTCTTGAAATTTGCAGTGCATACATCTGTAGAATTTCTCTTGAATCGCCTCATGTATTCTCTCACGTACAAAATTATTTCAGAATGCAAAAAACGTTTTACTGTGCTATTCGACCTTGATTCGAAGTGCACTGGTTTTGTTTGAATAATTCGAAATTTTAAAAACAACAGAAAATTAACTCGATTTTTTCCCAGGGAAATCCTTCATTTTTTCTTCATAAAAGAGTCGGTATTCAACTTGAACTAAGGCATACGCCAATTCCGCAGGGATTCGATCGAATCACTGTCATATTAAACTTTCAATTATAGCTCAATCTGTATGAAAGGAAAAGGCTCGCAAATGCCTCCAAGAGATAATTATCGCATACGTTGATTTCTCGTCAGGAAAATAGCAAAAGTCCACGCGATGTTCAGACATCACTTCAAGATTCATCCCTTGTAATTCGTGAGCATTTTTTTTTTAATTTTCGAAAGCACAACTCTAGGATATTCGTGCTAAAATCCTCGCGGCATGAAAGCACGGTGTCTCTGTTTTCTTCTTCTGTCATCGTTTCTATTCCGGTGCTGATGATGAGGGCAGAAAGAGGCAAGGGATTCGAAAGCGAGAGGAAGAAGAAGAATAGAGAATTGACGAGGCAGAGACAGACACAGTGTGAGCTGGTGCTCTTCATTCACGTGATGTCGGGCTCGTATATCGAGCGGGGATCGAACGGGACCCGCGAGTTGTGTGTGACCTGACCCGGTCAAGGTCCGCCTTTTGCTCCTCGACCCCAGCCAGCAGCACCAGCGACATTCCTCCACTAGCTCTTCTGCTGCTGCTGCTGCTCTAGATGTCACTGTATTTTTATTTTTTTTTCTGGTGATTTTGCTCCAGCTTCTGGCAACTTTTCCTCTACTGGACGACCCTTTTTTTTGAAGAGGGACATGCGAAAACTCTTTCTCGCCCCCCTCGCCAATACGAATTCATTTTATTTTTAATACAGTATATAAACATTTTTATAAAATCTTATGATCAAGTACAGTGAGACCCCCACATAGAGACACCTTAATATGTGGACAATTTGACACACAGACAGTTATTTTCCCATGAAAAATTAATAGAAAAGGCCCAACATGACGACACTGAGTCAACATAAGAGACATTTTGTGATGAAATTTCAAATACGTTTCAGGCCAAATTACAAGAAACAGATATTTACAACCCTAAAGTTGATGCAAGAAAAGTTCCTGGGCCTTTCTCTCAACAATTTACCATCCATCTAGCTAATTGAAAAAAGTACTGTACCTCCAGCATAGAGGGACTTCCTTCTCTCTTTTTCACTTGAATGTTATTTTTTACTGAGAATGCCAACATTTGTATGTACTGTACAGAGGTATCAGTATTCAATTCCCCAAATGTCCATATTGTGTTGAAATATATTTATTGCATCAGTTTCAATTAGGAGACAATTTTATTTTCATGGATATTATGACGAGAACAGTAATTACAAACACCAATAAAAAACTATACAGTATATTGTAAGTCTAAGGGAAAATGAGACTCAACTTAGGGACACACTTGATGCATTACGTCCTAAATTTGGGGTCTCACTGTGGGTGAATTTTTGAGGGAAAATACTGCGGGAAGTGGATCGTGCATGCAGAAAAAAGACCCTTCGATTCAGCACTTCCTTTTTGCTACTAATTTTTTTCTTCATTTAATTGGTTGGCTGATACTGTTTAGTCACATTCTCAGCGGATGGAATAATGAATGTGATGAGGGTGGCAACGCTTTCCAAAGTCCTCTTTTTGGATAATATGAAATTGTAATTTATTCACGGAATGTGTCCCAGCCACTAATATCAGACCCCGACCTTGGTTACTAATGAAAATGACCTGTCCCAAAAATTAGCCGTGTATCAACACTTATCCTATCGAATGTCGAGTCGAGAAAATACCTTTTACAGTACACCTTCACTTTGCTTGGAACAAGGCAATCGGTAAAATTTCAAAATCAGTTCTCTGATTATTTGATACTTGATTTCGTTTGGGCAAAGATTTGACTCAAGAATTCCGCGAACCATTACTTCTCACCTAATTTCTGATTCATGAAATTTATTATTAATGTGCAAAGATTAAGGCTTTATACATTTCTGATAAACCCAAGGCTCATTGCTGTTGAAATGTCGATGATACAAAACCGTTCTTAACTTATTTGCGTCGCAATTTTGCACGTAAAAAAAAAAAACTATGAAGAGTCGAGAAAATATGAACATTTCAGGGATGAGAAGAAACTTCATGCTAACATAAAGTGGGAGTTAGGATGTACCGTGAATATACCCTGAATGGCTCATGCTTCTTGCAAATTCAGACAAACTCTACCTTAAACTGCGTGTCATCATGCTAAATTCCAAGATGTAGTTTCAATGTGCGGCAGGATTCCAATGACGAAAGCATCAATGCACTGTATCATGGCGTTTCGCAGAGAACATTGATTTCTTAAAACAGCAGACAAGATAATTTTCCGAAGTAAATTTCCATGGCAGACTGAGGAAGGAAACGACGCCCGGAATAAAAAGGAAGCGCACCACGCTGCGTTCAAACAAGAAACGCGCGCGCAAAGGAACAGCTGAAATATGCTAGATGTCGCTCGAATTTTAACAAACATGCTTTTAACACGCAAAGAAAATAAATAAGAATAATATCGAGTAAACTAGCCGCTGACTGACGCGTGGCGGAAGCGGTCCGAGAACTCGTAAGGCGTCCTATTCAAGGTACCAGCCTGGTTCATGGCGCCAGCGATGAAATGTGGCGTCGTCGGATGCGCAGCCGACGTGTACTTGGGGCCCGGCGATGAGTTGGACGCCGCCGCCACTGCCGCGCTCGGGCGCCTGAGTGCCGGCGCCGCCGTCGAAGCTGCCGCGAGCCTGGCGCCTGTCGCCGCCATGCCCAGCACTCGTCTCAAGTACACGCCAGAGTCATAGAAGACATACTTGAGCACAAACATGGTGCAGTCCATGGTGACGATGGAGAAGAGGGAGAATGCGAAGAGGAGCACGGCGTACCAGGCCAGTTGGACGCAAAGCGGCAATTGGGCAAAGGCCGCCGCCGTCTGGGCTCGCACGCGCAGGTACTGGTGCTGCTGTGCCGCCTGGTACACGCGGTACAGCATGTAGTGCCACACGCTGGCACAGAACACCACTGTAGCCTGCAAATAGGAAGGCAAAAGCAATCAAGAGAAAATTTGCACTGTAAAAACAGTAGAATATTATTGCCATTACCACAGATTTTTCAGGGCAACAAAGTTTTTCTCAACTCCAGGCGGAAATGTCATGGAGTTTATTTTTTTAAATGTCGGTGTAACAAACATCCAAATTCCAGTGTGAAATTTTTTTGAAGTTTTGTGGTAAATAGATTTTATAGGAAACATTTTCCCGACTGAGGCAAGCAGAGTCTAGAATTTCCTATCCCAAAGAAGACTGGTTGGTTCTTATATTGTGTCAAAGGAAGCTGTAATCAATGCCAAACGTGTTTTCAAGTGCTACCCAAGTGGGGGAGCTATTCTTTGTGTGACCCCAGAAATAGTTTATACTGGGGTCACAATTGGTGTACATGGGCTATTCTGGGGTTACAATCATGCACCTCTGTAGACAAACTTTTTCTCCCATTCCTGGGCTACATTTGGTGCACAAATGTGACATAACAGGAGTATCACGCAAATGTGCCAACTGTAACCTTGGTGTAACTTATTTGTTTACAAATGTGACCCTCAGTAGTCCTGGTGTGAACGCACAATTGGTGCATGTTCTGGATATGCATGTGCAACAGAAGAACTTTGGTACACTTCAGGTGCACAGCAGGGTCACTGTGTAGAATTACAAACATATCCCCAGTGTGCACCAATTTCCCCACTCTGGTGGTTCCCTGCATCATACTCCCAGAATGGAGAGCATGGTGCAACTGATTTAATGCATGATTGATGAAGCTAATCTTTTCCATTTTCTGAATATTACTGTTTTTAAAATAATACAAAATCTGAAAATGCCAGAAAAGAAAGACTCAATTGAATGTAGACAGGTGTTGTGAGATTTGTTTCACGTGATGAAATACAGAATTAAGTCCCCCCCAAAAAAAAAAAACTTTTTCTGAAGTCCAGCCCCCAAACTTTTGTTGTAACAACGATTGTTCCATATCATCACTTATGAACTGCGTTGCCTATAATTACTGTTACCTTGCATCTGGGGTCGTCGGAGGGACAATTGAAGTGGGACAGCATGAAGAGTGGGATGGCACCGGTGGTGCTGCTGTGCAGTCGGTGGGCGTGGACGTCGCCGTCCGACTGCGGATACTGAAACGCCTCCAAGTGCGGGTCGCGCTGAAAGGGCTTCTCGGCCGCGCCTTCCGTGTCGCGCACGCCCCGGCTCTTGAGCTCCGCCCACTGGCCGTACGTGCGGCGCAGTGACGTCATGATGACGTGATTTGTTGGCCTTTTTTTTCTCGGGGTCACGCCTGCGCAGGTTTCGTCGACGCGTCAGTATATGGCATCGAGTCGTGCTTGGTGATAATATCCGCAGTTACTGCGATGGAGAATTTTCGAATGGGATTAACAATTCATCTCTCTAATGGAAAACTTTCGACGGGATCTGCTTTGTATGAAATGTTGAACTCTTGACAAGTCTTCACTCGTTCGTTGTGCCAGGAAACCGTCGGGAACTGCTGCAAACGGAACTGATAGCCAGTTCCCGAATAACGCTAAAAAGCAGATTTACGTATCCTCTAGCTGGGTCTCAGTCAACTGAGCCGTGGGAGATTCCGTTTCAATGCACAGGTGTCGCTGTCACGTTTTCCCAAGATCGTTTGCCTCAATCCCACATCGCGCTTCCCTTCGGTAGTTAGCGTATTTTTCCTACCTTCCCATGTGCAAATTAATATCGAGTGCAATATCAATATCCAATAAACACCATTCATGTTTGCATACACAGTTACTGCTCTTGAAAGACGCAATTCACATTGAGTGACCAGAGAATCCATTCATAACAGAAGTTGTCCATCAGACGCTTAGTTTTTCTTTTCATTTGCGGAATGAAATGCAGTTCTATCGTCAATCGGAACTGTTGTAGACAAACTCGTGTAAAGTTCTATCATCGGATCAACTGTTTCAAGTTTCAAGATATTATAATTAAGCTTTATCTGGTTTTTTTGTTTTTCACATACACTACATCAATGGAAAGAAATAAATCACCGTGAAAAAATATGTGGATGGTGAAAAGACAATTCGATTTTTCCGTGCGTTTTTATTGTCGACAACTTCGGAAGGGATAACTCTTTTCCGAAGATGCTTTTGTGAGAAAAGACTGAAAAAAAAGTTTGCATTGCGTTTAGCGTCGAGAAAATTCAGTTTCGGACAGGGTGGTGAACATAGTTTGCGTGATGTAAATCCGCAGAAGCTACCAGGGAAAGATTCCGGCTGTACCTGAACTGTTTTCCTTTTGAAACATCGCCTCAGTTTTAAATTCAAGAAAATATAACAGTTTCAAAAAAATGAGTACGGTATAAAAATGAGTGGACCACATACACGGGTCGTATGAGCAGTGTGATTACAAATCGTTAGTTTGTGAATTTGTTTCATTCTAATCATTTTACCTGTTCGATTCATATTTTGGTTGAATGAATGGAACTGAGGATGAAACAGGTGAATATCTGACCACAGCTCAGGATTTCACCCTTCAAATTTTGAAAAGTGAGTGAAACTCGAAGGGCACCCTATTTCTTCTGAGAGGTGAGTATTGAATACTGAATTCAACATTTTAGCTGAATTATCTTGCAGAAAAAGTGCTACGATAAATATCACATACGTGCAAGAGAATAAAAAAATGTACTTGATTGGCATTCGTTTTGATTTGACAAACACGTGTCCCCATGAAAAAGCAACATATTTTTAGGCAATGATTCCTAATGCAAAAGCTAATATGAATATTAAAGGGCTATTGTTGCTGATTTTACTGATGATACTGTACATTTTTACAGTATTTGCATAAATCAAGAAGATGCTGCATCTAGATCCGGCGAATAATCTCTTACTCTTCCGTTTTATTCGCTTAAATAATTATTGAATAGACAATTTGTATCTCAGGAAAATTTACCATATATGCGAAAAGTATGCTCCGAAGATTGCAATGCATAACTTCAACCCCGCCGCTATGCAAAACTTGGTTTTAAGACTTTTAAATATGATTCGAAAAGTATTCGACGGCCTTTTATGGTTTGGAGAAATGGCGAATGAATACTGTGCCATGCATTATTTCAAAAATTCTATGTTTATTTGTGCAACAGGTCAGCAATAAATCTCAAAATTCAAGACTGTACTTGAGAAAAATATCACCTGCAAATTAATGAATGATTTACGAGCGATTGCGTCAGCCCCATATACAGGGTGGGCCTAAAAAAGGGAACCAAATTTTTACTTCAAATAGCTCAGTAGAAAATTGAGCTCTGGCTATGAAGAAAAAACCAAATGAAAGATTATTCAATTTGCTTTCAAATCTGATATAGTTTTATGGTCCCAAGTGCCACAGAATGGTCACAAAAACAATTTGAATGAAAACTTTCAAAAAGAAATAAAGTTGTCAGGCAACGTTTTCTGCCAATCTATGGTTGTGGAGAGCTGTTTGCACCAATGAAGGAAATTCGTGATGCAATGATGTAACCAGAAAACTTCATGCTCTCTTGAAGAGCATGCACATGATCCCAAAATTCAATCAGAGGGGTTGGAAAGGGGCAAGGAAATTGGCAGGATAGGTTGCTGCAGGGCTCCTGTTGTCCCCTCGTGCAGTGACACACTGCATGCTAATTTTTTATTTTCTGGATGACTGGATTGCAGAAACTGATTATAAGTGAAAATGATTTTGAATTCTGTGGCACTTGGGACCATAAAACTACATACCATTTGGAAGAGAATTAAACAAGCTTTCATTCCACATCTTAATTTGCTACTGAGCTATTTTAAGTCAAAATTTGATTCACTTTTTTCGCCCACCCTGTATTTATTGATTTCACACCATTTTGAAGAATTCTGGACACCAAATTTGTTTTTCAAGTTGCTGTGAAAACCTTGGAACCATTCTTTATAATTTCTCTCTTAATAAATTTTTCTCAATCATTTTTCAATGCATATTTTGTTCTTGATTTTTTTTTCCAGGCCGCCCCTCGAATTTCTGGTGGAGACATGAAGCAGAAAAATGGAGTCTTATCATCGGCAGGAGGGGAAGAAAAGCCGAGGATTTGCACTGTGTTTTTTTTTTTTTTAATTTGCAAAAGGCGCTGGATCTTTCGACTTGAACTCATCCCGGTATTCTTGGTTTTTTTTTTTTTTTTTTTTGCAGGTTTTCCCATCCATTCCATAAGTGATCTGAAATCAGCTCGCGGGCTGATTTTTTTTTTTTTTTTTCTCCTTTCGGTTCCGGATTTATTTTATTTTATTATTTTCGCGCGGCATACGCATGTACCTGGGTGAGAGTGTGTGTGTGATAAAAAGAAAGACAGACGCTGGCAAAGTGTCGAGATGAAGCTTTATGGACGTATGCAGCAGTGAACGAGAGACAGACAGACAGACAGAGTATATAGAGGCACGCGGAACCTGAGAGAAGAAAGAAGGATCCCGAGCCAAGGAAGATGTTGTTGCCGTGCTGCTGCTGCTGAGAAACGAGAAGGAGCCGAGAGGAGGAGTGGGCGGGAGTGAGCGAGAGAACACGAAGCGGGAGGCGGGGCCGCGGGCGTGGCCCAAGGAGTTGACATGGCGGCGGAGGAGCGAGCCAGCCAGCAGCATCCGGCCCGCGTGATCCTCATCTCCACGTCTTCGTCGTCGTCGTCGTCGTCGTCGTCGTCGGTGGTGTTGCGGGCATCTGCTGTCGCTCGAGACAGCGGTGGCGGCTTGCTGGTGCCAGCTGGTCTAGTTGGTGGTGCCACCGCCACGGCCGCCACGACGGCGTCGGCGTCGGCGTCTCCGCCTGCCCAGACCGCGCTGCCCCACGCCCTCCAGATCGCGGCCCGCGCCCAGCCGCTGCTCATTCTCCCGCATGCTCGCGTGCCCGCTGCAGCAGCGACGGTCCTGCGCTCCGCAACGACCACGGTATATTTCTCTCATCCCGACCACGGGTTTTTTGGCTCCCCGAAATCCCCTTTCCATGTATATATATATATATTTTTTTTTTTTTTACTTAATGCTAATGAAAATAATAATAATTATTCAGCGCCCAAAATATACCACGTGTAACCGGAAACGATCGCAAACTTTCGATAAAAAAAATAGCAGCGTCAAGAATTATTATTTTTTTAAATCTCACTCAATCCAAAGTTCTCATTTTGTGCGATTGTTTTTCTGAAACGCGAATGAAGTACAGTACAGTATTCCGAGTGCGCACAATGCAATTGTGTGAAATGTATTTATGCGTGCACCAAGTGCTCCTATACGTGAACAAAAATATGTACCTTGATGTTCCCCAAAATGATTGAGGGAGAAATTCTCAGTGAAATTTGCATTTCGAATGCAACGCAGACCTGACTTCATTTTCTGTTGGTAGACAGTGAGCGTGGTATACACAAGTGCAGTACATTGCAGACTATTTGCTCGACACAAGCACAGTCGCTTCTTGCTAATTTTTAATGACTTATCAGACAGTCGTGTGGCAATCATACAAAGATTTCACCTGTCAAATTCCGTGGAATATCAATCAAGTATGATTGTACTGTATACGGTCTATCGTTTTTTTCCTGTCGTGAGAAAGTTTTCAATGGTGCTCAAATTGTGCTTATTGTGTGAGTTTTCGCGGGTTCCATTCAATAATCAATAAGTACTTCTGAACGTTATTTTTATAAGCACTGAATTTTTTTCCGCTGCTCATTCTCCCGCATGCTCGCGTGCCCGCTGCAGCAGCGACGGTCCTGCGCTCCGCAACGACCACGGTATATTTCTCTCATCCCGACCACGGGTTTTTTGGCTCCCCGAAATCCCCTTTCCTTTTATTATTTTTTTTTTACATAAAGCTAATGAAAATAATAATAATTATTCAGCGCCCAAAATATACCACGTGTAACCGGAAACGATCGCAAACTTCCGATTTAAAAAAAGGAAAAAGAAGTAGCAGCGTCAAGAAATTTTTTTTTTTCCTTTTTTAAAATCTCACTCGATCTAAAGTTCTCATTTTGTGCGATTGTTTTTCTGAAACGCGAATGAAGTACAGTACAGTATTCCGAGTGCGCACAATGCAATTGTGTGAAATGTATTCATGCGTGCACCAAGTGCTCCTGTGTGAACAAAAATATGTACCTCGATGTTCCCCAAAATGATTGAGGGAGAAATTCTCAGTGAAATTTACATTTCGAATGCAGCCTGCCTTCATTTTCTGTTGGGAGACAGTGAGCGTGGTATACACAAGTGCAGTACGACATTGCAGATTATTTGCTCGACACAAGCACAGTCACTTCTTGCTAATGTTTAATAAATTATCAGACACTCGTGTGGCAATCATACAAAGATTTCACCTGTCAAATTCCGTGGAATATCAATCAAGTATGATTGTATACGGTCTATCGTTTTTTTTCCTGTCGTGAGAAAGTTTTCAATGGTGCTCAAATTGTGCTTATTGTGTGAGTTTTCGCGGGTTCCATTCAATAATCAATAAGTACTTCTGAACGTTATTTTTATAAGCACTGAATTTTTTCTCTTAATTTCCGCGATGAGTTCACAAAAAACTGCAGGAAATCTGCTTTTTAATTTTTATTCGTGACACTGAATTTTTTTTTTACGCCAAATGAACATTTGAAAGGTGAGCTTTGAGTGTGAAAAAAGGAAGCACCACACTAGTTGTTAAATAGTGAACTATAGCCTTGTCCATTGCGTGTTTTGTTCAATTTCAATTAACCCAGATTTGAACCCGAAGGCATTTGAAGTATCCGGGCCAATTTCAATACCGCACTTTCCATAAACACTAACAGTACTGTATATGTAAAAAAAAAGAATTACTGTACTCGTATAGCGTATTCCCCGCAATTATGACTCGATACTCTTTTATTACACTGCATTTGTAAATGATCATTAATACTGTAAATTTACTTTTTAAGCTCCTTGCGAATCAAATTAATATTGCAGTATGTGACACTTTCCAAAGTGTTTAAGAAGACCCCGAATTGATGGCGACAAGACAAAGAGAAAAAAAAGATAAGAACAACAAACTGCAGTTCACACGCAATCTTTCCATGCTTGATAAAATTTGGATTGTACTGTACTTGTCAAATTTTTGGTTGCGAACAATTAATGACTCGGCCCCTTCAAATGCTGGAACTTGAATTTCTTAACATGAGCATCATTGCTAATTTGGACATTGGCGGGAAAATTCCCGCGCAGTGTGTGCTGCAAATACAGTACGCATTTATCCACGGTCTCTCCCGCCGAAAGTCTTCAAATCGCGCTCGTGAAAAAATTTGGTTTTCATCGTTTGTTTTTTTCTTCGGATTCGAGTTGTCCCCCTCGATGTTCATTTTTGCAAAGTGTCGTTTCGCAAAATGAAGCTTGACATGGTGACGACGGACACGGACACGGATGCTGCGAGAGATCATGTCTCCGTGTTGTCAGTGCTGCTCGCGTTCAAATCTCTTCCGGTGATGCTGTGGGTGTATATCCGGCTTCCGGAAATGCGGGATGCGATCCCTCACAGTCACGATCTCTCTTGTTTACTTCTTCTTCTTCATCTGGTCATCTCTCTTTCGTTATTTGTTTGAATTCTGAGTGAACCCTCAACACAATTAGGCTATTTGCGAATTTCATACAATTCGCGGGAATTAATGAGATTTTCGATCGAGCTCTGCGATGAAAATGATGCAATTTAAGCTTCGTTTAATTGTCCGCTGCTTTTCTGTGAAAGCGATTAATGGCCGAATAAGACGGGTTTAAAAGTTCAAGAAGTTGTAACGAAACTAGGTCAAAATCGTAGTACAGTACAGTACAGTATTTGCGAGGATCGTCTGGTACGTTGAGAAAATGTTTGCGTGTTTTGCAACGCTGATTTAATACGAATGATTACACAAAGTGGGTGTCAATCAAGTCGAGTAGATAGTTGATCGGTGCTCACTTTACCATTTGCCTAGCACCACAATTAATTCCGAAATTGCGAAAATTTCAGCAGTGCTGCCGGCAAACATCCGAATTTTTAATTTTTAGTATAAATCCTGCGCTAACAAAACATTTGTTGCTGGTTTCCGGAAAACATGCATTACGAAAGTCAGCGTGTGTCTGAATTTTCAAGGACTGTGTTCTGGACACAGATACACGGGATAAAATTATCGACAAATCAATCCCACATATTCGGTAACCTTCAAGAATTAGTACATGGATTTTCTTCTCTTTTTTTCTCTCTCTGAATTTCGGTTTTAATCCTGCTGGGGAAATTCTTCGCATTTTATCCTCACGGGATGTAAGAAGAGATGATATTTTCGCGAAAAATGAAGAGAAAGTTAACGAAGGAAGCCACGACCAGCACGAAGAACGTGTGCTTGAATTTGGCTCGGGTTTTGGTGGGTCCCACGCGAGGCAAGTATACCCGGGTATCACCAACACGCCAGCTGTTTTATTTTTCCCCCTTGGGGTTCTCAGCCCTGATCCAGCTGCTGTTCCGAGCTGCTGGCTTCGGTCCACTGCCCTGTTACTGTACTGTACATACTTTCGTCCACAGAATTTCGAAAATCGGCCCTCAACTTTTTATTCTGCTCTTTTCCCGTTTGTGTGTTGGGGTGGAATAGGAATGAAATGAAAATGCTGCTGCTGCTGGTGGTCTTGGGTATATACTGTACTGCATTGTACTGTACTGTACTGTACTGTATTATATGCGGTGGATTCGGGGGGAGAATGAACCGCGCGGCGTGACGTCGGAAGCAGGTGTTGGCCTATGAAAAACTCTCTCTCTTTTTTTTGTGCCCTTCGAAAATGTCGCAATCCAAAAAACCACGAGGAAAGAAAGACAATTTTTCAGGAAGGAACTGTAATTTACTTACATATTGCAGTAACTCCGAAGTCCCGAACCCGACCATATTTATTTAGCATTTTGATGCATTTATCGGAGGTTGAGTTCCGCGAGGAAATGAGGCACAATATTTTTCAAGTCGTTTTTTTTTAGTGTGAAAAGTTGCATTGATGATTCAGTAATTTTATTTTTCTTTTCTATATGTTATAAATGTGTTCTTTGAAAGCAAATGAGCAACACAAGGTCTCTGGTCAGGCAAAAAAAAAGATGAGATGGAGATATTCAATGGGATGAATGAAATTGAAACTCAAATTTAATTGGGAGGTCTTATTGCTATGTTGGGAATTCTGCTTGGAAAATTTTCTAAATTGTAGAAGGCCTTTTTTTTAAAGTGAAAAATCGAGAAGATTTCTCTTGGGACTCACCCAAACACATGCTTTGAATCTTCTCTCAATCACCTCGGGGTTTCCAGAAAATAGGGCTATTCTGTCTCTCCAGCAATACCTACAAAATACGTGGCCTTTGTGTATATAAAAGTAAAAAAATTTGTGCTATGTAAAACTTTCCTATTCCCACCTTATCTTGATTCCTGAGTGAATTTATTTTGAATTGGTTGAAGCACCTGTCCTAAGACATGATGAGCCCACTAAGTTGTACTTTTGAAATTGTTGGTGTGCAAGGTGAAATTCAACTTTTATCATTTCCTGATTTAGCCATTGAAAACTGGATATGCATCAAGCATGAGGATAGGTTTCTACTCAAATTTGCAAGGGAAAAACTGTTGAGCTGCGCATGTTACAAGGGGTGTACATTACTCAGACTAAAATCTTCATCAACAAAAATCATCATGAGTGAAGTACTGTAGTATTTTTTAACTTATCATACAGATAAGAATCTTTTACAGGTAGGCATAAAAACTTGAATTTTCAAGAATTTTTACAATTGGAGACTCAGCTGATACAGTTGAACTTTGATAAGTAGAACCTCTCTA
>CAJPEX010004535.1:10605-21140 GCA_905338405.1 Notodromas monacha | reverse complement strand
AAAAAAAACTTCGGTGATTGTGCCACGCGTTAAATCTATTTTCGAATTTTCTTCCCGTCGCGGGTTCCAAATCTAAAATATCATCCTCCCTTCGACACCCTCTCAAATATTTGCCAATAATATTAACGCCGAGAACTGTTGATGTTAATTCGAAGCCGTGTTCGCGGAAAAACCCTCCGTATTTAATCAAAATTATCAGCCGAAAAATCCCCGGAAAGAAATAAGGAAAAAACAAATCCCCGAAAAATCTAGTGCGAGTGGATAAAATTTGTCCTCGCGTCTCAACTGCACAAACAGATTTAAAGAAGAAAAAAAAACCCTGATGGCAAAGTTTGCAGAATCACGCGTGTGCCATATTTGCCTGTCGCTCACACAAAATTTCCGCACATCACGAGTTCACGTTTTCTGTTGGCGGTTTTTTTTTTTTTCGTCGGAAAAGGTGGCGTCTGTCTGCTGCAATCGATCAAATCGATGTTCGGTCGATAAAGGCGCCTGTCAAGCCAGGCAAAAACGGAGATAATGGTACAGTACGTGCCCAGAAAATACGGGAAAGGAAGTTTTGATACGCGTTTTTATCTAAAAATGTGTGCGCAAACGAAATCCGAGTCCTCCTTTTGACAGGAAGGGAAACAAAAAGAATAAATTAGAGAAGTTCAAAAGGCACACAAAAATCTGGATAAGAAAAGACGCCTCATCCATCAAAATGCGAACACGGAAGGAAGATGTTTGGCGCCACGGAAAACCGAGTCGAAATTTGAATTGAAAATTTTTTTTCTGTGCTAATCCAAAAATTCTAAATTTTTAAAAAAATACAGTAAGAGATGCTGAATTTGCAGCAAATTATTTCTGCCTTTTCTTAGATTTGAGATGCTTCAAATTTTTTGAAAAATGCTGCAAAAAGTTGTGTTAAATTTCAGGAAGGATTCGGGGGAATTACGGGATTGAATTCTTCTCCCCTCATTTCTTTGTAAAACAAAGCACACAAAAAAAAAATACTAGAAACCCGAACCCAGGAGTCATTAGCAAACCCCCAAAGGGGGGCCGTGGGAAGTGGATGGGCAGAAAAACGATTTCTGCCGAAAATTGGCGGAATTTCTTTCCCGCGCTGTTGGAGTTTCTACTTAATTACGCGAAAATCGTTGAGACGGTTCGTTAGATGTTTTGCCTTCTTTTGAGGGATGACACGGAATTTGCATCTCATTCTCTCTCTCTCACTCTCTCTCTCTCGGAAAATGAAGAGACAATTTGAAAACCATCCCCAGAAATTTTCAAACGAGCTGAGGGTTCCGGTGTTTTTCGTTTTCGGGTCGTGGACAAGGAAAACCTTCGTCTTATTATTTTCGAGGGAAAAAAAATCCCGGCGAAATTCAACATTTTCATTGCTTGTAAAAAAAAAAATCCGTTTAGAAACGATGAATCATACGGATTAAATACTATATTACCCAAAACAATGTCCTCAATAATGTACAGCACTTTTGTGTGGCATTACTCCGAAAATAGGAGATGATTTTCGAACAGAAGCTTAAATTCTCGCAACTAAAATCTCTTGATACTCAGATTTTATCTGCGGGATGATTCATTGTCTGCTGTCAGATCACATCATGTCACTGTCAGCAAATACTTATTCTTTATCGCATCGTTTCCCCCTATATAGTATGACTTTTCTCACATTTGAAGTAAACTAGGTGTGTGTACGTGTGAATTTAGACATTTTGTGATTCATTTCTGACGGCAAACATCCTCTTTTCGTGTCTTCTCTTGTCATTGCGTCATGATTTATCGCATTTTAAAAATGAAACCCGCTTTTCATTCGATTTATTGTGCTTTGATCAAGTCATGACATTTATTAGAATCTTGGATTTTGTTGTTTTTTAGAAAAGCTAGTACTAAGATGATCTCCAAAAATTGGCGCCAGGTCGAATGATGAAAATTTACTTCACCTACTTAAATTTTTTTTTTACAAAACCTGGGTTATATTTCCAAAATAAGCTGAACTCAACAATAAAAATGATGAACATTCAGCGTAAAAATAAGCCTCACGCTGCCATGATCCGAATGAATTGCGTTTGAGAAGATATTCTGTATACAAATTGTTTCCTATTTTTGTCGACCTTTAATAAAGACGGCGTAATAAATGAACATGCTTGGATTTTCCGAATCGCTTTGATTATGTACTGTATCTAAAATTTGATGAAATTCAGGACAATCAAAAATATTTTCTGCATACTGGAGTGCTAAGTTACCGGGTGTTTTTTCTGTTTATTTTGCAATAAACTTTAGAAGCCTTTTAGTATCATTGGCATCTCAAAATGATTCGTCTGCGAGTGGTGAAAAGAATTCCGCAAATAATGCGCTGATGTCATGCAAAAAAAAAATGAAGCACTTGATATTTTTCGTAGTTCATACGGAGATCACGAGGAAAAAAAAATCTGCGACATTCTATCGTCTCAATTCGGAGAGACGAAAATGTTCCCCGAGGGGAGGATCAAGATAAAAATAAATCAGATAAAAAGTTTGAAAAGAAAAGAAAAAAATTACGTACATGTGATGGACCTCAAACAAGCCGACGACACTTCACTTCATCCCCCTCAGGGGGTTGGGGGGGGGGGGCAGTGACAAGTAATTGAATAAACCCGGCAATTTCCGCAATTTTGCCTCCCTAAAGTGTCGAGTCATTCGCACAAATTCCCGTTCCCCCTTCACACGCGCCCACCCAATTTTCCTCACCCTCCAAAAACACCTAAATGTTTTTTTTTTCTTCTTTTTTTTTTAAAAACTTGACTCTGTTACTTAATATCTTCAAGCCTATACCATATCTTTTTTTTTTTTACTAAAAATTAGAAATGAGGTAATGAAAAATATTGAAAAAAAGGCTGGGGTTGTTGGTGGAACCCCCTGGAGTAATTTCCGCCCTCGTTTGCGACCCGTCGCCGCCCACTGCATTCCAAGTTTGAGTGAGAAATGCGTTTCGAATGTGTGGCGCGCGGGATTTTTGGAATTCTCACCTGCGCGTGCGTTTTTGTTTCGCCGCTGATTTTTCGAGTTATTATTATTCACCAACCAAAAAAAAAAATGAAACACGGAACTATATTTCCCGAAATAATAATAATAATAATCCGGACGATAATTCCGCATGAATTCCCCTTTTGATCCTTGTATGGTCGTTAATGGCGGGCAGCCAATCAAGTGCGAGATAATGAAAATGAGAGATAATTTGAGGCATCCGGGAGGTGATTAATATTACCTGCATGCGTATAGGTCCGTGATTCTTGCTTCAAATTATATACTGAGAATAGGAGAGTTTTAATAAGGTATGAAATTAAAAGCAAAATTAAATGATTCATTTTCGTTTTCTTTGGAGGTATTTATTTCAATCAATCTCTGGGACGTTTCGAGTCTTCCGTGCGACTGGAAATTTTTTTTTTACTTTCAGAATATTGTGATACACATTGACTGACGAGTTACTTACGTATAAAATGCAATGCTTGGTCCAAACAAAAAAAAGACCTGTGCCTGAATGAAGGCGAAATAAAAATGTCCGAAAATATGCCCAAGGCTCGATTTGTCGTCTATAATGCATGCCATTCATTTTTATTACAGTACTGTATTTTAGCTCCAATTTATGATATTCCAGTAAGATTAGTACATTTAAAGGACATCTTAAACAAAAGCAGGTCAAGTATCAGAGCAGGACGTTTTAACCGCTGCTGAATTTTCACATTTCCTTTCGTCGTCGAAGTGACTTGGAGAAAAATAAAACTTTCGGATTTTCAGGAGACTATTTTTCGGAATGCTTTGGAATTCTACGACAGATGTAGAAATTCTTTAGAATCGCTCAAAGTTTGATTTTCCGTCGTTTACGTGTCATTCATTTGCTTTCGGTTTCAGTTTACTGCATATTGCAGTAAGAACATCACTTTTTTTTTTTTTAGAAAACCAAAAGCACGTGAGGCAGGTTCAATTTCCGACCGGGGAATTTTAAATGCTGAATTTTTCCTATTTATTTTCTCCGAAAGGGAATTATTTTGTAAAAGAATATGCAATTTTTTTTTTGGTAGAAGCTTTCTTTAGCATTTATTTTTCGAAATAATTTACTGTACTTCGGGCCTCGGCGTGTCGATTAGAAAAGGATTATTTGTTTCAACGAATATTTATCTCTGAGAATTCCTTGTGACAAAGATTTCACGGTTTTTTTTTTTTAATTGAATTTTATTTTTTATTTTTATTTTTGCAGATCTTAATTATTGCGGGACACACGAACCCTGTCGGAACGGAGGCACTTGCGAGAACACGGCCCCGAATGAGTATTCTTGCACTTGTCCGGACGGGTTCTCTGGCCAGAATTGCCAAGTGGTTGACAACCCGTGTGCCACAACCCCGTGTCACAATGGTGCCACTTGTTACGAGTTCAAACGGGACAGTAGTAGCAGCAGCAGCAGCAGCAGCGCCACTGGGATCGACACGGGTTCCAGCACTGCTGCCGGGGGTAACAACTCGGCGGGTACCGGAACCAGGAGTGCGAACGGAACCACGGATTTGGGGTTCACTTGCGTGTGTCCCAATGGATGGACTGGTGACAAATGCGAAATCAGTGAGTCGTCTTTTTGTTGTTGTTGCATTTCTACAGTTGAACTTCGATCATTCGAGCTTCGCTTTACTCGAATTATATTTTCTTCAAATTTCTTTCTGTGTTTTACTCATTTTGAACTCGAAGACTTTTCCCCCCTCTCAAACCTCCATATTAATCGAATTTTTGAGGGGCGTTTTTGGCCATTATTTTATTGTCGTAGGAAAGAGAAAAACAAAAGCTATTTAACTTGATGAGTTTTGAAAGGAAGTCAAAGACTAATTTGGCAATTCAACCCTTGCATCCAAGTTCAGCATCCAGCCAACTCATTCGAGAAGCAATTCATGGCCCAGAATATCACCAGTTACAATTTCCCGCAATCGTTTATTTTCCCTTTCCCTAATAAAAACGTTTGTTTCCCTAACTCGAATTATTATTTTTTGGCTGGTCACTTGAAATTCAGCTGAACTTTTTATTCAAATGCTCCTACGAATCATACCAAACAAATTTTTTTTGAAATAAAAAAAAAAGAAATCATTCATGCAGGTAAAACAAGCAGGGATTTCTTGGATTTTTTTCCCCCTCTGACACCAGAAGATAACTGTTTCCCACTTTCCCATTGTTTGATTTCTGAAAAACGTAGACATTTCCCTCGATGGAGAGACATTACCGGCATTTTAATCCCAGAAATCAAGCGGAACCAGGAGCCCTCGTCTTCGTTCACTCTTCGACACACGAAAATTCAGTATTTTTTTTCTTTCTTCCGGAAGCCTTCTAAGCGGGGGGAGGGGGGAGGAGAGGAAATGCGAAAGAAAAACACACACACACAACCGAAAAATCAGGCGAAAGCGCGGAAAAGATAAAATGTTGAAAGAATATAGAGGAAGTAGCTGGTTCGCAGTTTCAGCAGGAATGCGAAGAAGTGAACTAGGTAGAAAAATATTGGGAAAGATACGTAAGAGAAATTTTAAAAAATATAAAAGAAAAGAAAATAAAAAAGGAAAGAGTCACAAGTCTTATACTCGCACCCGGTCACGACTCTCCCTTATAGCGAGCTTCCTCCGCCAGCAGCAGTGATTTATCTCCGGGCGTGACGCCGCCGAAAAGCGTGGGCATTATCCCCCTCCTTGCTTTCGGTGTCCGATGAAGTCGTCACGTGTGTCCAATGTCCTTCCCTTATTTATTTTTTGTATTAAAGGAGAAGGAGAAAATGAAGAAAGAAGCGGGGCTTTTCTGAAGTTGGTGTTGGACAAGCATGCAGCGCATTAATTATTAAAAATATAAATTCCTAGAAATCATTAATAGTTTCTCCCACCTCAAAATTGCAGTGGCAGGTACTTCCTGTCACCTTAGCATATTTGACTCTAGATTATTGACCTATTGAAGGTCTTTTCTGTCATGTAAAGTAGAAACCAATGAAGGTTAAATAACTCTGAGTATACAAGCAGCTCATATTCAGTCTTATCATCATCAGTAGTTGAGTTAAGTTATTCTTTAACCAATTTATTCTAGCTGTGAGAGTTTGCTGTTTGCTGAGTTGTTTATCAATCACCTTTGTGAAATACATTTATCCTTGTAACTTAGGAATTCCTACAAGGAATTCCTGGTCCTATCCCAGACTGATTTTTCACAAAATAACGTTGTGAGTTGTAGTTGAATATAACTCCACTGTTAGACAGGGGTTATTAACCGTATCTAGAGGTAAACCTACCCATTTTTCACCTCCTGTTTCTCTCGTCCACAACCCGTTCGTGCCCGTGCATTAATTATCAAATAAAATTCCTAGAAATCAATAATAGTTTCCCCTTCTCAAAATTGCAGTGCCAGGTACTTCCTGGCACCATAGCATCTTTGACTCTAGATTCTTGACCTATTAAAGGTCTTTCCTGTCTTGTAAAGTAGAAACCAAGGAAGGTATCTGAGTATATAAGCAGCTCATGTTCAATCAGATCATCA
The DNA here is from genome assembly GCA_905338405.1 of Notodromas monacha. Classification (NCBI taxonomy): domain Eukaryota; kingdom Metazoa; phylum Arthropoda; class Ostracoda; order Podocopida; family Cyprididae; genus Notodromas; species Notodromas monacha. Next base: position 14,617 of record CAJPEX010004535.1, on the reverse strand, counting down.
CCAGTAGTCTTTGAGTTGAGTTATTTTTTAACCAATTTATCCTATCTGTGAGAGGAGTTTGCTGAGTCATGATTACCTTTGTGAAATACTTTTACCCTGTTAACTTATCCCTATTCCGGACTGATTTTTGTGTTTTATTGCAACACTTGACATCAACTTATATTGAGGTGACTATCTGTTCCCAATAGTTGGTATAGATCTCCATTTGGATGGGTAAAAAGTGGGAGACAAAGAGAGCAGATGTTGGGCAAGCACGTTGCACATCAATTATCAAATATAAATTACTAGAAATCATTCATTGTGTCCCCCTTCTCAAAATTGCAGCCCCAGGTACTTCCTGGCACCATAGCATCTTTGACTCTAGATTCTTGACCTTTTAAAGGTCTTTTGTGTCATGTAAAGTAGAAACCAATGAAGGTTAAATATATCTGAGTATATATGCAGCTCATGCTTAATCAGATCATCATCAGTAGTAGTTGAGTTGAGTTATTTGTTAATCCATTTATCCTAGCTGTGAGAAGAGTTTGCTGAGTTGTTTATGAATTACCTTTTTAAAATACATTTATCCTGTTAACTTGGGAATTCCTATAAGGAATTCCTGGTCCTGTCTTGGACTGACTGTTGTGTTTTATTGCAACACTTGACATGTACAGTACTTATATTGCAGTGGCAATCCGTCCCCAATAGTTGTTGTAGATCTCCATGTGGATGGGTAAAAAGTGGGGTATGAAGAGACACGGACGCGCAACAAATTTCTGTGTTTTATTGCAACACTCAACATCAACTTATATTGAGGTGACAATCTGTCCCCAATAATTGGCATAGATCTCCATTTGGATGGGTAAAAAGTGGAGGACAAAGAGAGCAGGTGTTGGGCAAGCACGTTGCGCATTAATTATCAAATATAAATTCCTATAAATCATAAATAGTTTCCCCCTCCTCAAAATTGCAGTGCCAGGTACTTCCTGGCACCATAGCATCTTTGACTCTAGATTCTTGACCCATTAAAGGTCTTTTCTGTCATGTAAAGTAGAAACCAATGAAGGTATCTGAGTATATAAGCAGCTCATGTTTAATCAGATCATTATCAGTAGTAGTTGAGTTGAGTTACTTGTTAACCAATTTATCCTATCTGTGAGAAGAGTTTGCTGAGTCATGATTACCTTTGTGAAATACATTTATCCCGTTAAATTAGGAATTCCTGGTCTTATCCCAGACTGATTTTTGTGTTTTATTGCAACACTCAACATCAACTTATATTGAGGTGACAATTTGTCCCCAATAGTTGGTATATATCTCCATTTGGATGGGCAAAAAGTGGAGGACAAAGAAAGCGGATGTTGGGCAAGCACGCCATGCATTAATTATCAAATATAAATTGCTAGAAATCAATAATAGTTTCTCCCTCTTCAAAATTGCCATGCCAGGTACTTCTTGGCACCATAGCATCTTTGACTCTAGATTTTTGACCTATTAAAGGTCTTTTCTGTCACGTAAAGTTGAAACCAATGAAGGTTAAATATATCTGAGTATATATGCAGCTCATGCTTAATCAGATCATCATCAGTAGTAGTTGAGTTGAGTTATTTGTTAATCAATGTATCCTAGCTGTGAGAAGAGTTTGCTGAGTTGTTTATGAATTACCTTTTTAAAATACATTTATCCTGTTAACTTGGGAATTCCTATAAGGAATTCCTGGTCCTGTCTTGGACTGACTGTTGTGTTGATAACGTTGTGAACTGTACATGTCATGAATATAACGTCACCGTTAGGCAGGGGTTATCAACAACATCTAGAGGTACACCTACCCATTTTTCACCCCATACTTCTCTGTGCCTGCGCGTTGTTTAAAGAACAAATATTTTGTTCTTTCAAGAAAAAAAACTGAATGGTAAAAGTGGGTTTCTGAAGTTCTTATGGTTGTGATGAAAAAAAAACAAAAATGAAAATTTTGATGAAATTAGATCGTCTCCTTTTTTCAAAGCCTCTTTTTGGGGAAAGTCCATAAAATGCTCCAAAGTAATGAGATTCATTATTTTAAAAAATATGGTCATTCCTTCGCTTGTTTCCAGAATTCTTGGACATGAGGGATTCCTCAGACAGTTTCAGCATGGAATGTGCAATGAAATGTTCCTTATTTTCAACACCATAATTTTGCAAAAGCCCCTCGCTGACGTGGGCGACGCTTTTCCGAGCTATTGATTGCGTGATAATGGGGCCGATTTCTTAATCGGCTCCTTTTTTCCGTGGGCATTTTAAAAAGGCCTGGGTTCTTTTTTTCTTGTCAAATGTTTCTCTCTTTCGTTTCCCTGCCCGAGGTGGACATTAGGACGAAGCTGCAGGTGGGGGGTGTTTTTCTGTGCCGGGTTCAGGTTTAATGGGTTCCCGGGGCCGGCCTCGACTGAGGCAAGGGGGGTTTTCTAGATTTCGGCTTCCTCTTATTCATTTCCTTCCTTCCTTTTTTTTTTATTTTCTCGCTCATTTCGAATCGGGTTTTTCTGGTGGGCTGTTAAGCACGGTGGGGACAAGGAACGAGGGGGAGAGATAAAGATCTGTCAATGAATCTTGCTCAGTCATTGATGCAACCCTAACAGGGTCTACCTTTGATTTTTACCTCTCTNAAAGAACAAATTTATCATTTAAACAATTTTTTGCACATAAAAAGGGTGAAGAATATGCATACAAATAGTCATTATACACAATGTTTGTTGTGAAAGATGTTTGTTTTATGAGTTACCATCCTGTGTATGCTGTTGTTGGATTCTTGTACCAAAGCTATAACAATATTAGTTAAAACCTCTTTTCTCATTTGCATAACGAAAAAAATTTATCACATAAACCATTTTTTGCATATTAAAACGGTGAACAAAATGTATACAAATATTCATCATACACAATGTTTGTAGAGAAAAGATATTTGTTTTATCAGGTACCATCCTGTGTATGCTGTTGTTGGATTCTTGTGCCAAGGCTAAAATAATATGGAGTTTGACTTCGATAAATTGAACCTTTGTCAGTCAAAAACCTCAGAATGTCAAATGTTTGTTATTAGCCCTTGTCTGGATTTTCTTGAGGACAATTCGATGTAAATATCCCCAACTCAAAGACTTTCCCTCTCAGGACTGTCTAACTAAAAAATTTTGAGAGACCCTTAGGCTATTATTCTGAGGAGCCAGGAGAGAGAAAAGTAGTAAAAATTTAACTTGATGCTTTTCAAGAGGAAGGGAGTGATGAATTTGGCAAAATTTCCATTGCACATAAAGTGCAAAATCCTGTCAACTTATTTATTCTGCAGTCTATGGTCCAAAAAGTGTCAATGCAGTATTAACTTCCTGCGATTCTCAATTTTCTTGTGACCGAAAACACAGTAATACTGTAGTACTTTCCTTAACTCTGAAAGTTCACTGTAGTTGAATTTGGGTCCCATGAAGTTTGGTAGAGGTTTGACTGTAGTGCATTTTGGCATATTGAACAAAGCTTTCTGTCTGAAATCTTAAATATTTTTCAATTGAGTTCCAAAAATGCTGTAAAGGACTCAACCCTTGTGCAAAAGCAAATTTCATTTTTTCCTGGTTTTTGTTGCTGTGCCAAACAAGTTCAAGTGTAAAAATAAAAATAAAAGAATAAAAACTCATACAACTGGACTTTGTTTGACAGGGAGACGAAAGAGTTTAAATTTTTTCAATGTGATAGCTCAAGAAATTCAAAAGAAATGATTACTTCAGAAACGGGTCCCTGAATTTTGTCCGCTGTTCATTTAAAACATGAGATGTAATTCCATTTTTTTAAACCTGCGAATCTCAGTTTGAGAAACGAGAGAATCTGGTTGTTGGTTTTTAGATTTTGAAAATACCAGGACTTTTGGATCGCTCCAGTTTCTCGTTGCTGGTGAACTGAGAAGCAGAAGCAACAGGCTGCTGCTGTTGCTGCTGCTGGTGCTGGTGCCCTGAGGCGCAGGTCCAATTTCTACCTGTTGTTTTCTCATTCCCCCACACTTTGTGCGTCTCTCTCT
>CAJPEX010004535.1:0-10136 GCA_905338405.1 Notodromas monacha | reverse complement strand
TGGTTTTTTAGATTAATTTTTTAATCTACTAAATTTTTTTGTGCTTTTTAGTCTTACTTGAAAAACGTGGTTTTTTAGATTAATTTTTCAATCTACTATAATTATTATTATTTTGTGATCCTTGATCACAGGGGTATCAGATTCCGCAAAAGTTGCCACCGGAGCTGCTGCTGGTTCAATCAAGGAAAGATCCATCATCAGATATGTTGGCAATGATGGGCGAAAAACCAGCAGCAAAACCGGGTGCGTGTAAAAGAATGGAAGGGAATCGTTGATGCGTTGTAATTACAGAGAGAGAGAGAGCACAAGTTTAAAAAAATAATAATAATGGAGGGGGGGGGGGGGTACGAGGGTTGGGATATTTTGATGACGTCTGGGCATCAATCTCTGGGCTGTCAGTGATGCGGGGCCTCTTTCATCCTGAGTCTTGGAGCCAGAGAGAAACACTATGTGTCTTGAGAGTCTGTATATATAAATATATATATATATATACAGTGCTTGGACTTGTGCTGCTGCTCCCTTTATTTTATTTTTATTTTTAATTTGTTGATTGGACCTACTGGGAGAGCTGATCATGATTTGGGGTCCAGGGTTTCTTTGCCAAGGGCGTCATAAATAGTTCTGATGTGTTGAGGGGTTGGTTGACTTCTGTTACTTGCATGCATTTTTGTTTTGTTAATAAGATGTTTGTTTTCTTCAGGCAAGTACAGTGGTACATAATACAATGAACATAATCAGTTCAAGTCCTATTTTCATGGTGCAATTTAATCTTTAAACAAATTAAATTTTTTTATAAATTAAAACCTCTATTCTCATTTGTATAAAGAACAAATTTATCATTTAAACAATTTTTTGCACATAAAAAGGGTGAAGAATATGCATACAAATAGTCATTATACACAATGTTTGTTGTGAAAGATGTTTGTTTTATGAGTTACCATCCTGTGTATGCTGTTGTTGGATTCTTGTACCAAAGCTATAACAATATTAGTTAAAACCTCTTTTCTCATTTGCATAACGAAAAAAATTTATCACATAAACCATTTTTTGCATATTAAAACGGTGAACAAAATGTATACAAATATTCATCATACACAATGTTTGTAGAGAAAAGATATTTGTTTTATCAGGTACCATCCTGTGTATGCTGTTGTTGGATTCTTGTGCCAAGGCTAAAATAATATGGAGTTTGACTTCGATAAATTGAACCTTTGTCAGTCAAAAACCTCAGAATGTCAAATGTTTGTTATTAGCCCTTGTCTGGATTTTCTTGAGGACAATTCGATGTAAATATCCCCAACTCAAAGACTTTCCCTCTCAGGACTGTCTAACTAAAAAATTTTGAGAGACCCTTAGGCTATTATTCTGAGGAGCCAGGAGAGAGAAAAGCAATAAAAATGTAACTTGATGCTTTTCAAGAGGAAGGGAGTGATTAATTTGGCAAAATGTCCATTGCACCCAAAGTGCAAAATCGTGTCAACTTATTTATTCGGCAGTTTATGGTCCAAAAAGTGTCAATGCAGTATTAACTTCCTGCAATTCTCAATTTTCTCCTGACCAAAAATACAGTAATACTGTAGTACTTTCCTTAACTCTGAAAGTTCACTGTAGTTGAATTTGGGTCCCATGAAGTTTGGTAGAGGTTTGACTGTAGTGCATTTTGGCATATTGAACAAAGCTTTCAGTCTGAAATCTTGAATATTTTTCAATTGAGTTCCAAAAATGCTGAAAAGGACTCAACCATTGTGCAAAAGCAAATTTCATTTTTTCCTGGTTTTTGTTGCTGTGCCAAACAAGTTCAAGTGTAAAAATAAAAATAAAAAATGAATAAAAACTCATACAACTGGACTTTGTTTGACAGGGAGTCGAAAGAGTTTATATTTTTTTTTACACTATCGAGTTCTTTAAGTTTTCTTTACTAATGAAGTCTTTGCCCAGGGACTTAAAACAGGCGACAAGTAAATTTTGTACTCTACATTAAGGTAAAAAAATTTGGACGCTTAGAGTCAAACTCAAACGAGAGAATCTGGTTGTTGGTTTTTAGATTTTGAAAATACCAGGACTTTTGGATCGCTCCAGTTTCTCGTTGCTGGTGAACTGAGAAGCAGAAGCAACAGGCTGCTGCTGTTGCTGCTGCTGGTGCTGGTGCCCTGAGGCGCAGGTCCAATTTCTACCTGTTGTTTTCTCATTCCCCCACACTTTGTGCGTCTCTCTCTTCTCCTTTGTCTTTTCTCTCTCTCTCTCTTTCTCCCATTTCCCCCTTTTTTTCTCTCCCCTTTGCTTAAGGGTATTATATCACTGGAGTATTGTTTTTGGTCGGATGCTTGGTGTCCTGCTGAGAAAGGTGTAGTGATCTTGATCCCCCGTGGGGGGCATTTGGGTATGAGGGGGTTTAGAATTTGGAGAAGCTTTTTTTTGTTTTTTGTTTTTTTAACTCCGGGGTTGGGAAGAAGTTGATTTCGTTGATTTTAATGGGGGTTTCGTAGCTCGTGGCGAGGAATTCCCTCCGGGCTTGGGTGTATTTTATTCCGATTGATCATAATTAAATCTCGGAAGAAGAAATATTGAGCCTAGAGCGAACCCTTTTCCTCACTACCCTCGAGATTCAATCCTTTCGACGGATGCAGGAAAACATTGTCTCTGGACTTCGAATTTTTTTTTTATAAGAAAGTTTTGTTATAAAAAAGCATAAAACAACATTTTTATGTCATATTCTTTGAACGTAAAAGCTAATAAAATAAAGTTAACTTTACTTATTAAAAATAAATTATTATTTTCTTTAACTTATTGAGATTTATTACATTTCTTTCAAAACAATACTTTCTTAAATTTTGTTGTAAAATATAAGAAAATTGAATTTTCAATTATTTTATTTTTACTAAGATGAATAATTTTTCATTTATAAATAAGGGAAATTAAATAACATCTTTTTTACATTTCTTTCCGAGCAATATTTTATAATTTTTTTCCTTTTTATAAAATTTCTCATGATGTTGAAACCGTAAAAGCTTATTTTGACTTTCTTCTTTTTTGCATTTGATCTTACGCATTTCTGAAATCTTTCGCTGAGAAAAATGATAATTTCTTCATTTTTCTGACGAGATCTGAAGGAAATCTTTGGGACCTGAAAGTTGAAAAAAGGGGCCCTGAAGGAAAATGGCTCGATTTTTTTTTGTTTCACGGAACATTTAGAAACAAAATAAGTACTTGGAACGGAACTGTGATCCGTCTAATTTTTATTTTCATCTACGAGCACCTCTGGAAACGAATCACAATCATTTTAAAACGGATTCAGCAAATTCCTCCAGTTACTCGGAAAACAAAAGGAAAGCTTTTCCCCTCTTGTCTCCGAAAATCAATTTAAATGATCGTTACTTTTTATGAGCGCACTTTGAAGGACTTTTCCATTTAATTGACTGACTCGCGAAATACCTGCCCATTTTCGAAAACCCGTAAACCTCACTCGAAATTTAAAAGAAAAAGAACTCGAGGACGGGGAAACGAGGAAAGAAAAAAAAAATATATAAGTACTGCTCGAGTGATACCGTAATTTTGAAATTGAATTCGTTTTTATTTTCGTGTGAAATTCGACGACTTTTACAATGAACAGGGCATTAGATTCACTCCCACACAAAAGTTCGGAGAGGGAGAGAAAAAGTAAACGGGGCTGCGAAGTCATAAAACTTTCACCGGTAGGACCTTTTTCTGTCTGGTTTTTTTTTTAACTTGGGGACTTATTTACACTTTTTTCCAGTTCAAAAGTCAGGCTTTTTTTTTCTTTTATAAAATTGGGACTTTGAGACAAGTCGTGAAGATCTACTGAGCATTTTCAGTCTTCTTTTGCCCCCCGCATTGGAACTGCTCCTCCTTCGGATTCCTCAAGGCCGGCAATGAATTTTAAGGTGAATAGGGCCGCTGATGTTTTCCTGGGCGTGAGACAAGGAGAACTTTTCTTAAAAAAAAAAATAGTATCAAGGTGCTCAAACCAGAAGCCATTTATAAAAGACTTGAAACTCCCGGAATTCTTGGGATTCGAGCAGAGAGAGAGAGAGAGAAAAAAAAAACAGGTGAGTGCACCTTGAAGAACAAACCAAATCAGAAAAGCATTCCTGCTGTTTGTTTGAAGGCTGAACATTAATGGGGAAAGTCTTGAATTTGTTGCGTCATAATCGATGGAAAACTTTCTCAAAGAATGTCCTGATGTACTTGAGCTTTGATCAAATTTTAAAGGCAATTTACGCAAACGATCACCACCTTTGATTGATGTGATATTTAATTTCAAAAACACAGAGAAACACTGATGCAGGTTTTAAATTGGCATTCTTATGTTTTTTTTTTGGTTGAAATTCTTGAGTAGGAAACAAGAACTGTAAAAGTATAAAAGAGGAAGAAGGTCTGATGGAATTAATCATCATCAATTAGAGTTTTCTCCAGTGAATTTGTGCTGGATCATTTTGGAATTTGATAAAAAGCTGAAAGTAATTTTGTAATATTTTTCAAAATAAATTACTTTTGTTGCACGACGACTGTATTCGTTGTAGAGACCTTTGCCAGGCCTTTTTTAATTTTTGGCTTTTATCGAAAAAATTCTCTTTCTCCATTTCGGGAGAATTCATTCTAAGTTTTTGCTCTTCTTGTTGATAAAATATTTTTCCAGACAGGATCAATGGCTGGGGTTTTTTTGGCAAGGGAAACTTTATTTCAGACTTCATTTGTCTGATTTTTTGTTTTGAAAATTTAGATCTCTTTAAAATTGTGGACCAAATTAACATAAAAAATGTTGAATGGTAAGTTTATAGCTTGTTTAAAAACTAAAAATGGCGATTTTTCTGTCGAAATGATTTATGGCTTATTGTTACTCACTTTTTCTTCTCAACCTTAGGGTTAGTTCATAATTTCTTCCATTTTTTTTGTTTATCTGGAATAATTTTAAAAGGCTTTCGTGCCACACTGGATTTTTCTATATCATGCTGGCAGTCCAAGTTCTGCCAAATATTTTGAGTACAGTAATTGGAAATACTGTAGTGTCTTATTTTGCACAAAATGCGAGATTTAACGAGTACTGTCTGTCATTTTCAGAGCAATGTAAAAAATATTGGCCGTGCTGTATTTCTGTGTTTCCCCGAGAATTTCCAAAATTTATGAGAGCAATAAATTGCCAGATTCCAGGCTGTGATTTCCATACAGAGTAGAAAAACTTCCATATTCAGGATTCCACATTTGATTGTCCTGATTCTGAATTTGTTTTGTTTTTTTTGTTTTTTTTGGATCAGACTTGTTGAAAAATAATTTTAGGGGAGTGTTTCCTTTTGGAATGAGATCGAAGCTCAGATCACGTCATGAACTTTTCAAACACGCCCTTGAGTTTCTCTGCAAGTTAACTCACGTTCTTTCTATATAGATTCTCTCTTTCTTGTTACCTTTTTTTTTTTTTACTCCACCTGCGGAAATTTATTTTTTTTCCATTTCGCGGAAATATAAATTGCGAGACCTTATTTTTTTGCGGATATTAATAAAAGAAACTTGTTGAGTTGAACAGGATTTTCAAGGTGATCCAATGGATGCCGAGAAAATATTACGGTTCCCAGCAGTCACACAAAGAAATCGAGCTGGTGGAATTTTCGCCCCAGTATTTTCCCCGAGATTTTCAATTTTCCTTATTTTGTTTCTTGTTTAATTTTTTTTTTTTTTTTTGCGGTGCTCGGTCACTGCAGTTCGCCAAGGAATATTGACGACTGTGGACTGAAGTCTGGATTGACGGACTGCTGCTGTTGTGCGTATGGATGGCACGCGTGTCTGTGACTGCATAGAACATATTTTTTCGGTTTTTTTTTTTTTTTTTGCATTGGGTTTTGCTTGTATATACCCCACTGGGGGTCAAACTAGCAGGGTGGTCGGCAATTTCCAGGGCGTGAGTTTTCATGCGGTTTTCGAGGGAAGGAATATGAGGAAATCGTGCTCCCTGAACTTTTGTTTTCTTGCGAAAAAAATTCCGCGTGCCGAAGTGACCCGGATTTTCTTTATTGTATTTTTTTGTGGAAAGAAAACGCTGTAATTTTTTTTAAAATACAGTTGATTGACATTGCTTCTGTGGAGGATCGAGATTATCGCCGAGAAAGGGGACGTCTTGTGGGATTCAATTTTTAATTTTTTTTCGTTGACTATAAAACGTGCAACTCAAATCCGTAAATTTTAATTTCTCTCCCATGGATTTGACTACATTAAATTCGATTGATTTCTAGTGCGGAAAGGAGGAAGTAAATATACTGAGCTCTCTGGGAAATCGTGCTTTGAATTAATGTCTTGAGACTTTTTTTTTTTTTGCGAAGAGTTCCGTGTGTCGCAGATTTTTAAAATGCCCTCGTTCTGCCAAAGTGAATTCATTTCCGCAGAAGTCTATGAAATTCTTTGGGTATCAATAAACAGGGTTTATTGATAGTTTTATAGAATCCTAGTTTTTATACTTCAGATAAAAACGTTGAGAGCTTTTTTTTTTACCTCAAGAGGTCAAAAATCAATAATTTGACCTTATTTTTTATAAGATTTCACCCGAATGTCATGAGTTCTGTTTTTTGAGGCTTAATTCAAGTGAGTTTCTTATGTTTTGGACATTCCAGTCATTGCGTAAATTCTTGTTGAATCTGTTACGTTTTGTTAATATTCAAGTTGGGGCGACATCTGTGTGGTGTTCAAAGTTGTAAAAGGAGTGGAACTGAAAATTGGTGGGCTTCTTCTCGTTTTTTAATTTTTTTTTCAAACGATCGTCGTTGAAAATGTACCCGTTTTCTGCGTAAAATTGAACCATTGGCTTTTTAGGATATTTTTTCGTTTGATTTAGTGAGAGGCAAATGTGACTTTTGCGGTGCTTGAAAAAAAAAACTCAGTACTATTCGTTCGATATGAACGCAGTGATTTGGTTGAACCAGAATCGTACTTGATTCTGTGGCAGCATGGAAAGAAAAGCAAAAGAGACGAGAAACGAACCCACATGAACGGGAAGGAAAAAAACCCCCTGAGGAATTATGCAGTCAATCCCAGAGCAAAACAGCAACAACCAGAACCCCGAACAAGGCATTGATTTATTCCCTCGCACAGGAACCGTTTGTTGCTGAGTCACTTCCCTCGTCTGTGCGGGGGATGCGACACATGACGCCATGAAACAGAACACACCAAAAAAAATAAATATAATGAAGAAGAAGAGATTGATAAAAGAAACTGAAAACAAGAAAGAAAAAGCTAGGCCATTATTTTTGTCAAAAAATCGACTAGGAACACCCATCTCATCCCCTCAGGGACTCGAAGATTTCATCTACAACATCTCGTCCCTGTCCCGTCTTCTTCTTCTTCTTCTACCTTTCCGATCCCTGACGGAGATTAAAACTGGTTGCCCCCCTCAGAGTTTCTGGAAGTTTATTAACGACCCTGATGTTTATTTTATTTACCAAAAATATATACAGTATTTACATTTATTGTCATTCCAAATTATTCTTATTAAACTCCCGGGAACGCGAAATAAAAAATCTTTCCTGAAAATAAAAGTGCGCGACATTCTCCCGAGCTTCGCGACGCACTTTCATTTTCAGTCTTATTTGGTACGTTTTTGATTTATTTATAAAATAATTTTAAAATGTTGGAGGCTTAAAAAAATGTGCATTCAACTCGTTGGAAGGCGTTGTATGCAAAAAGTTTTGCCTTGCCGAAAATATAATCGTACGACATTTTCTTGTACTTCGCGAATCACTTCCATCCTCAGTCTAATTGTGGATTTTTTTATTGTACAATATTTAAAAATAGTTTTTGACAGTTTAAAAAAATTCTTTTTCAATTCGCACGAGAGGCAAAAAAAAAAATCTTGCCCCGCCTGGATGAAAATGAAAGTGTGCTACATTTTCTTGAACTTCTCGACGCATTTTTTTCAATTTACAGTCTGATTTGGTGTGTTTTTATTTTATTTTTATGATATATGCATGAATTTGTTCATATTTTTAAAAATTCGTATTTAAATTCCAAGAACGCAACAACATTGCACTAAAACGATTTGTCTTGCTGAAAATAGAAGTGTGCTACATTTTCTTGAACTTCTCGACGCATTTTTTTCAATTTACAGTCTGATTTGGTGTGCTTTTATTTTATTTTTATGATATGCATAATTTGTTCATAGTTTTTAAAATTCGTATTTAAATTCCAAGAACGCAACAACGTTGTAATTTAAAAATGTGTCTCGCTGAAAATAAAAGTGTGCTACATTTTCTTGAACTATCAATTGCAACGCATTTTCACTTTCAGTCTGATTTGAGGTGATTTTATGTTTTAATAATAAAGTATTGAAGCATTTTTACAGTTTTTAAAACTCCTATACGAACAGAGCTGAAGTGCAGTATTTAAAAAAAAAATCTTGTCTCGCTGAAAATAAAAGTTCGCGATGTTTTTTCGAGCTTCGCGACGCGCTTTCATTTTCAGTCCGATTTTGCGGAAGACTTCCAACATTAATAAACTTTCTAATTGCCCTTTAATTTATCTTGGATATATGTATATATATATTTTTTTTTACTTATTCAATTTCAGACATAGACGAATGCAAGTCGTCACCGTGTTTGCATGGAGGCACTTGCGAGGACTTGGTCGACGGTTTCCAGTGCTATTGTCCTCCGGGTTGGACAGGAGTCACATGCGACTTGGGTGAGCATTTAATTCTCAATCTTCAAGCAACAACACACGAAAAAAAAAAGAAGAAGGAAATTGAATGACGAATTTCAGACTACATTGAAATGACAGAAAAGAGAGGGAAAAGAATTCTCAAGATCTCACATCGCGGTCCGATTCGTTCGAACAATAACGTCTGTGTCCCCTCCCCTGCAGAGTTCAATAGTTCTGGCGAACAGGATTCACTTATTTTATTCGTGTCTTTAATTTATTCTGCTGCAGTTCTTGATAATTTGAACAACATTTTTATTTGATTTTTTTTGTGTGGTTCAGATGCGGATGAATGCGAAGAAGAGCAGAACCCGTGCGTGAATTCCTTGTCGTGCGTCAACGTTGTCGGGGACTACAGATGCGAGTGCATGAAAGGTTGGACGGGGAAAAATTGCGAAGAGAATGTGGATGATTGTGCAGGAAGAGGGAAACCCTGCGAAAATGGGGCCACTTGTCTGGACCTGGTGAATGCGTACAAGTGTGTGTGTCCGGCTGGATTTGCAGGTAAAAATATCGTGGAACGAACTGATGCCAGATTTTAGTTAAATTCATGTGCAAAATTTATGCGTGCGGAAGAATGTTCCTGTAAAACAAAATTGGAAGGCAATTTGATCAACAAAGGTTTTATACTTTTTCTAAAATAGCTATTCGAAGTTCAAATTTGAATGCAAGTGTGTGTGTTGTGACCGGATTTGCAGGTAAATACATCATGTTACGTGCAAAATACTGTTCGTTGCGGAAAAAAAATAATAATAATGGAAGCCAAATCGACCAACGAAGGTTTTATATATTGTACTTCACTAAAATAACTATTTGAAGTCCACGTCGTGCTGATAAAATAATCGGTCAGCTCAACGCACTCTTTTTTTGTTACGATGATAAAACTCCTTATTAATTTATTCATGATTATCCCCAATTACATTGTAATAATTCTAGTTCATTAGTGTTTGAGACGATGACCCGCTATTAACATTTTGAGATGGAAAGGGAAAGAGCATTAAAATCCCTACCTGTCCTCGCCAATAAAAAAAAATGAAATTAATTTTTTTTTTTTTTCAATAAATGATGAGACGAATATAAATCCCAACAAATACAACTGAAAAATTGAATTTTTCCGAGTGTGCGTCTTTTATTCATTTGATGCAGTTTTCAAGTAGCTTGAATTTTTTTATGATTATTATTCAATAAAGTAGAACATTGAAGAACACGTCTACTCTCACATTTGTTTCACTGTTGAAAAATCCAAGATGGATTCACGCGGAAAAAATTGCTTGATAAACATTCAAAAATAGCTCAATTGTTTTTCCCCGCAAGCTCCTAATTAAATGGGGACGAAGAATTTCCATCGAGACATCAACGACCTCGTGAATATGCCTGAGGAAATGTTGACCCGTGCCTCCATGTTGAATGCCAACGACACTGATGCTCTTTGTAACGAGTCC
>CAJPEX010004534.1:0-21141 GCA_905338405.1 Notodromas monacha | reverse complement strand
ACTGTTTTTGATTTACCAAGTGAGCTTTTGTACGTTTTGTAAGCTGTTTTGTGCTCATGGTATTATTTATTTTCTGTTGCTGGTTGATTCTTGAATGAAGGGTTTGTGATTCTGTGGATTGGATTCAATGGTCTCTTCATTTCATGCATTACAAATACTGTATGTGTGTGGGCTTGATTTCCAGTTACCTTAAGAATAAATAGTATGAGCCTGATTGAATTCATCTTCATGATGAGTGTGATGAAGCATTCAACTGGAAAGTCATTTAATTTTTACATCCTGAATTAGGTACCTTATTTACTTGAGTACCACAAGCCCTCAAATAAGGCAGGCACCTTAATTTTTCAGCCAGGAATTTGTATAAAAGCGTATTATTGAGTAAGATGTGCACTGTATTTTTAAAAACGGAAAATTTAAATATTTCGAAAATGAAATCCATCACAATTTAAATGGTGTCTGGAATTGTGGACAAGCTAGTGTAATACAGTTGAACCTCCCTGTAGTCCCTAAGTCAATTTTTTCAAGTTTAAGTCTGAATTCCCTTGAAATCAATGCATTAATAACCTCCCCAATTCAAACTTGTTCTCTAAAACCTCTGTAAGTTGAACTTTCTGAGGCCTTTTAGTTATTTCCTTGAAGTATGAAAAAGAAAATCTTAAAAATAAATGATTTTACACATCTTGAATGGAAGGGGAAGACATAGAGCAAATGAACCCTTGCCTCCAAGTTCAGCAAGGTGTAAACTCATTAAGGAGAAAGTTTAGTCCCAGAATATCCTCATTTACAATTTCCTGCACTTTTTTTCACTTCTTCTCAAAACAAGTGTTTGTTTTCTTAACTGGAAACCTCCAAAAATCGAAGCCTCTTTAAGTCAACTTTTTTCCTGGTCCCTAGAAATTTTGAATAACAGAGGTTCAACTGCACTGTATTAATTTTCCATTTTTAAATTGTCTGCTGAAGTTTAAAAAATTCCCTTCTAGAATTGAGTATGAAGCACCCTAAAGCTTCAAAGTTTTTACTGTGTTAACCGGGCCTGTGATTTGCACCCTCTTTTCCCCTTGTAATTGTTTTTTTGGTAAAAATTGCAATTGGTACTTGATTAAAATCAGCTTTATTAAGAATCAATTGCAAGGAATTGATATTACCTCTTGCTGTATTATTATTGCGGTGTTGCCGCATTATTAAAGAGAGCAGCTGTTGAATCAGAAATAAATTTGAGCCACAAAATCTCTTTGCTAATGAGAGAGTATACCCTCTCTCATTCTCCTATTGCTTGATTTTGACAGCCATAACAACTTTTTTCCAAGAACATTTCTTCTGGGTCTAAAGTTTTTTCTTGATCTGAAAATCATCAAGTAAACCAAAAAATTGGTTTACATGCAATATAATGGCTGTAAAGGTCAACCGCGTGTTTATGTTTCTTTGGTGTTGAATGAAAGAACAAGTATTGTAATTTTATCAAAATTTATCCACAACTTATTTTTTCTGCTTAATTCTTTGGATTGACTTGATGCTCTCAAGTGTTTCTTTTTTTAAATTTGGAAGACAGTAAAAAACAGTTGCAGTTACACGCTATCAACAGTGATTCAGTCTTTCTCAGTACAGAATGAGAACTTTGTGGTTCCTTATGTAGGGTTGAGTCTCCCCATTTCCTGTGGATCCAGCTGCTATCAGCAAGGATTTTTCTGTTCCCCTCTGAATTTTGTTGTGGGTTGTACACCAGTACTGCCGGATGAGAGAGCCATGATGAAGTTTACAACCAATGCATGTACTGAAGTGAATTCTTAGTTCAGTTCGTCTCATTTTGTCAGGAGGTTTGCATGTGTAGGTTTTTGTTTCCTCCCCACTCCCCGAAGTATTGATAAGTTGATTACAGTAACTCATATACTAGACTACAATAGTACAGTAAATTAAGAGCAGTGCACTAATTATATGTGATTGTTATTTACTCGGGAATTTATTGCAGCAACTTTTATGGAGGATGTACAGTATGTTACTGATGTACAAGCTTCCATGGGAAAAAGCCACATTCTTGGCATCTGGTAAAATTTAATAGATACCGTCTTGAAAAACTCCAGATGTAACATGAACCGAGAAACTGCGGTCCAGAAGGTGAAAAGTACTGATAGATGTGTTTTTTCCCTGCAAAATTTGGCAGATTTCAGCAACGTAGTTTTAGTGCATGTATAGATGGAGGTAGTGGTAGAACATACCGGCTGCTGATGGTGCCCTTCGTAGGAGGCGTCTGTACTGCGATCAGTGAGGGACATACAGTACTTACCATTTTCTGTGTTGGCTTAAGTTGAGCGTTGCTTGAGTCAATTGCTTCTCATGCTGGAAGACAGTGCCGATCGGTTGCGTACTTCTGACCTGTATGTGACAACGAATATCCAAGAGTAATTAGGCGCCACGATCCCTACGTTAAACAGTTCGATGCCGCTAACGTGTAATTTCGGATGAATTTGGTTCGAGCTCTCAGGTCGTGGTATTGTTAGTAATTCACTTGATGCATTGGTTTGTTTTTCATTTGGTAACATTCTTACAGGAAGTACCTGCGTCTTCATACCGTGGTTAGTGCCGGTTGTCCCACCTGTGATGTTATATGGGAAACAAGAACAGCTGTTGTGTGGTCCCTGGACCTGGCAGATTCCGGCGATCCAGCAAGCACCGGAACAGTCAGCTCTTCGAAAGTAAGGATCAAACTCTCAAAAACGGGGACAACGNAGAAGTTTGTGTGGATAGATAGTTCTTTATTTTTGATCCGCTTTGCGTCGAGCGAGAATTTATGTGTCAGTGCTGTGATAAGTGATTTAAAAAAAGGAGGGGGACAAGTGATCCGTTTGTCTTTGGAGCTGTTCCCAGTAACTTCGCATGCGTGATGAATTCATTCGATGTTTTCCGCTTAAAGAGCATCCAGGTAGATCCGGGATTCATATTTTGTGTTCCCACCGGCATTCCGGACTACAAGAGGCAAGGATTCTCTCCTCTTATTTTGTTCATTTGATCGCGTGATGTCGCTCCTGAATTCCGTGCTCGCTGCTCTGTACATGGATTAGTTTCTGTGAGGAAGAGAACATTCATTACATTTCTTGTTGGTCTGATTTGTGAGAAAAGCTTTACGTGTTTTTTTTGTTTTTTTTTTGAAGCATAGCATTTAGCTTTTGTTGCTCTCTGATGGCTGAAAATGCGGACTCGATTAATTTTGGCTTGTTTTGATCAGTGAAAGGAAATTGCTCAATGCAATTGTCCATGTGACTGCCCATTGTGGTCGACTGAGTAGTTTTCTTAAAATTTGGCAAGTTTACAGAGACAAGAATAAAACCAATGGTGTGGTCTTTCCTCGAAAGTATTGTGGTGTTGTTCTTTTCATGGCAAATAGGTGTTAATATGGTACTCTGCTCTCTATACAGTGATATCTTGTTCCACAGAAACCTTCGGGACAAAAATATATTTCTGTTCTTATGAAAATTGCATTATAAGGTAACTCATTTAAGAATGTGGCTAATGGGCAGGGATCTAAAAAATTACTTTGCTGTAAGCAATTATTTGCTATGATGAGAATTGTACAGCTTAGACTCTTGTGTATTTGTATGCATTAAGATGAACCAAATTTGCTGGTGGAAATCCTTTACAAGAATATGTGCATTTCTGAAAGCATTAAAAATTATTTGAGATTCAGTTATCTGAAAGATGGGGACAAATCTTAGAATCTGAGGAATATAGAATCAAAAATTGTAGGGTTCTACACATCGTTGATATCACATGAGAAAAGAACAGCTGAATTTATGACTTCTTGTACTCCACAAATGTACCAATACTGTATAAGCAAGTTTTAATCTTACAATTTTGAAAAGTCGACTAAGATACAAGGCAACTCTCTTGTAAAGATAACCAATTTTCATGGTATGTAGATAATTGAAGAGCGTGAGTACTTATAACTACTGTACAGTACTGTATGTGCATTCCTGTTTTATGGATGTATATGCCTATTAAGTAATACAAGAACCTTCTGTATACACAACCTTGATACTCAAACTGACCTCAGTCAAATACCTCCCTGTGTCAAATTTGTTTCAAGTCATTTTTTGAATTCCTTGAAAACTTCAAATTGAAAGTCTCCCTCACTTGAAGGCCTTCTCCCTCAAACCTTTAAACTAGAATGTTCAAGAAGCCCTTTTTTCAACAAAATGGATCATGGCAGAAGTGGACTAGGGTAATGGTCCTGTGTCTGAGACGAAAAAGAGGAAGTTCACCTCCACCTCTTTCTTTAGGTTATTTTTTTTACATAAGCGTTATGAAAGTTTACTGCAAGCAATTCTGTATTTTCTGAACAGCTGAAGATCACGACGAACAACGTCAGTAAACCGAAGATATGTTCGTCCAAGAAATGTGTGAAGCTCTTGGAAGTAACTGACGACGTTGAAGAACCTTCGAAGTCAGGAAGGGAACCCACAGTGACCGAGAAGGATGTTGAAGCAAATCCAAAGACGAAGGTGTAAGTACCGGACTCGAAAACCTCTGATCCTCATCTGCACCAGCTCTTCAACGATCGAAAATGGAGTCGGAAGATTCGATGAATGCTGCATTCCAGCATCGTCTCCCGTTCGGAATTGACGAGAGAAAGTTTTCCAAGGATTAAATAAAACAACTGGCATGTCCAAGGTCTTAGATTGAAGGCTTACATGGATTAAGACAGAAAGTAAGCATATGGGTTTTTCTTCTCAGTGCTTTTCTGCTTGTTCGTTGCTGCGCTTTTCCCCCCACACCCTATGCAAGAACCCCGTGATTTTATTCAAATTTATTTTATCGAATCGAATTTTGCGTAGAAAATGACGGTTGATGTGCTTCAACGAATTTTATTTCAACTCCAGAAGTGTTGAATATTTGATTATATTTTTTAAAATTAAAATCCGACGTTAGTTTTGCATGCTTCCGCAAATATATAAGAGCATTATTTCTTTCAAAAAGATTTTATTATAATTTCTTGCGCATACGCGTTGGGGATCATAATATATTTTCGAATGCATTTGTCGTTGAAAAATGTAATCTCACGTCGGTTTTTGTTGTTGTTTTGGGAAACTTAACACTCTGATGTGATTATGTGAACGAGTTTTCTGAACATTCGTGAGTGAGTTTATTTTCAATGTATCTTTTATCTAAGCTTCGAATTTTAGCCATTTTTCAAGTGTTTGTGTTTTTGGCTGCTTTATCTTGTGCATGAATTGATTTGACAAAGAATAATTATTTTTACTCTTCTCAATTATATATTTTTTTCACGATCATCATTTAGTATTAAACCAGAATCATTCAAAGGCTGTGAACTAAAACCTGCGGATTCCTATTAATATGAGAGGTGTTCAGTGCATGTATTTTCTTGCTGTGGCATTTATGCATGTGACATCTTTCTGCTCAGCAGCCATTGATGGGTACTCAGTTTCAAATTCTGCCGAGATTTTGGTAAGCAAAAGTATATGTTTGCTGAAGATGTGCATTTTATTTTTGTGTATGAAAATGTCAAAATATTACTCATACTCCAATTTCAGTGTTGGTCTATTGAAGTAGAAGTTAGTCTGGTAGATGCATGAATAGGTTTTATGGTTTTTCTCAATTCACATATACATTATAAGACATTATGTATGAAGTGTCTAGTTTTATTACACCTTTGTCAGCTTTTGAATTTCACTTTATGTGCAATCCATTTTTAATTTAAAAAGTACTATTTTTAGGGGGATAATTTCCCTATGGCTTTTTTCTCCTGCTATGCCTTATTTAGCTCATTGGTTTGAAATCATCATGAACTTTGATGCACTTTTGCATTTAACCAGTAAATTTGATGCTTATTAAGAAGGCTTACCCATCCATATTCAAGATCAAAATATGTTTAAAATGTGAAACCTTTCTAAGAAAGTAAAATTTCTGAGCATACTATTTTCCCTATCATGATGTTGAAGTGTTCTTGGTGAGTTCACCGCAATCCTCAGAATTAAATTGGGAGCATCAATTGAACAATTTGAGTACTGGAATTAGCTTCTGTTTCAATGAAAATTTTGCTTTTTCTATTGAATATGATTTAGGGTGAACATTTTTGTGTGTGAGTTGCAGGTGATAAATTTGTCAATTGTGACAAAGCAGACCTGCTTGTCTCTTATGAAGACCTGAGTGAGTTGAGCTGTTCTAACAAGATCTATAGTTTGTTCAACTTAGATTGAAATGTTGCGAAGTATACTGTTCATTAAGTATGAGGCTTTTTGAAATATATTTTTGTTGTTAATTCGTTTATGACGAATGCTCTTTTGATCACAATCCTGAATTTTACAATTTTGGAAACATGCTTTCCTCTGGACAGGTTGACAATGCATTGGACAACGTGCTTCTCTCACGGAACATCAATGACCTCTTCGCCTCCCTTCTCAACATGATGAACGACACATCCGGATTGCAGGCAGGAAAGCGGAACAGGCGAGGCGGAAGAACCATCAAGTTTCTGGATCCCATAGAAGGCGCCCAGAACGTGTTCGCAGCCCTGATGCTCATCGCTGGAGTTGTTTTGTTGGTCTTGTTCTTTGAGTGGGTTTGGGTGGCCATCAAATATGGGTATTTCCCAGTTGGCATCAAGTTCACCAGGTTCTATCCTTTGGAAGTTGCGCGACCCTTGAATGTTCCTGGAGGCATCGTGTTCCCGCCGGAAGCGGAGACGCAGGCGCCATCTATGAGTACGACTGAGGCATTCCGCAATGTGGGTTTTGTTTAGTGAGCAGCAGTTGAGCATCAGAATACTGTACATATGAATGCTGATTACATCAGGTGGGAGTGCCTTGTTACAGTGAACTGCAATACGGGCCCTTTTCAGGAATTAATTTTAAATTGTACTGAAACATAAGGAAACTTTTATTATTGAATAGGAGATTTTCTTCGCAAACTTCTTACATCAGTTTTTTTTCTCTTACATACAAAAATAGATAGCAAAGACAAACTTTTTCCCAGCAGTTTGTTTTATAATAAAATATGATACTGTTCAGTTTATGCAACACCCCCATCAACACGTTTCCCTCACAGATGTTTCATTAAAGAAATCTTAATATCTTCTTTGACAAACAGTTTTTAAGTTTTATACTGTATTGCTGTTAGTATACTGTAGTATATTTTAATACTGCACTTGGATTCCGCAGGGAATCCATTTTTTAAATGAATTTTGAAAATTTTTCACTGCACAAGCTTTCCTCAACCTTTTATCCATAGCGTTTTTCTTCAGACTTTTACATTATTTTTCAATGTTGAACCATTTGTCACTTATAACCGATTTTTATTTCTTTTTCTTGCGTGTATGTTGGTTGTTATGTGAATGAGTGATCATGAAAAATATACTTCTGTGCACCCTCTGAATATATGATCTATTTTTTCCGTTTACTTATTAACTATTACTACCGCAACTATTATGACTGACAAAAGTTGAACCGAAGCAACGTTTGTGTGATTCCACTTTGAGACACAAAAAATGGACCAAAAACATTTGCAAAAAATGTATTCAACTGTCAATGTGCCACTGGCTGTTGCATGGTGCTGTAAAAAAATTTTTCCTGGATGAAAAATGGGCCCAGAAAAAAAATAGGGATTCTAATTCTGTTTTGAAAAGGAATTTTTATTAAAATAATTATCTCTTTTTCCAAATAAATATTTTCGAAATTCGGTTAAAAGAAATAAATGAAATTATAACTAATTTAATTACTGTATTATATATTTGTAGGCTTGAATACATGCTACTGCTGTTTCTAAACTGAAATATTATCCTGATCAATAAATTGTAATAAATAAAATAATCATGCTGTTATTATTATAAGAAAAAGTCTAATAATTTTACAAGTAGACAAAATATAAATTGAATATGACCATTCTATTAAATTATAAACTAATAGCATAATAATTATATTTATTACATCAGAGATTTTATTTTTTATCTTCCTTCTAAGCATTTTTCACAATATTTATTTTATATATTTTAATTAGAACAATAATGTTCAACACCAATATTTTTGAAATATGTTTCCACGTACTACAAAAACGCGAATGGTTGACATCCTGAAAATCTAAAAAGTATCTTTTTACAAATGAAAGTAATTATGAATGCAAAAGAGTAATTTCATCTATTATTTTAGCAGCTATTAAAAATTATTCATATGGGAGGAGTAATAATTATTTTAAAATTTTAAGCTACAGTATTCAAGCATTTTTCTACAGCGGTACACTCCGGTGATTACTGATGATAATCACATGTACATATTCAGGATAATTTTGTAAGTTTTATTCCCAAATCAACATGTCCATTGGGTGGCAGTAATTGTCCGGATACTCTCTGCAGTGAATAGTTGCTTTGTGGTTGATGTACGCACACTATGTAGCCTTTTCAAAAAGGTTAATTTTATTGACAGATACAAAAGTTTGAGCTTGATACAATACTATACTGTATGTGTAAAAATCTGTCATATTCTACAATGTGGATAACCTGAAATAAATGGTGAGAACAGTACATTCCAGTCACATTTCTCAAGGAGCTATTCCTCCAGAAAACATATCCAAAAATTCTGAAAACACTTTTTCACCTACAGCAGAAGCCATCAACTCTTCCTATACTAGAATTCAATGGACTAGAAAAAAGAACTTGTTCGTGGAGAACCCCTTCACATGAGATAAGAAAAAATCATTATACAGAGACATTTGTAGTAGACAAGATTGTTGTACACGGAGTCAACCTTTATCTTGTCCAATACAAATACCTTGGATTTGGTGCCAGAAATTGTATTACGACACATGATTCACTGAACTGATGTTCAACTGTCCTGAAATTTCCAGCACACTAACATTTTATTCGTGGATGTCCATCTGAAGGCCTCTTTCCCATTTCAAGTCCTTCAGTTTATTTTATAGCGTCTGATCTGCAAGTATGCCAAATATTGGGGATTAGAGACCGATGTCTGCGTCCGAATGCCGACGAACCAAATGCCTGCGTGATCCAAAACTGAACATCAGCCATCTTACGCAAAAAAAAGTAATACACTTCTCAGAAGCAAGAAAAAAATCTACTCTATTTCTTCATAGTTCAAAAAGATAAACAAAACAAAAAACCGAACAGATGATATTCACACGAGTTCGTTGAAAATTACACACGAAATTCAGACAAAAAAAAATCTCCACTTCGGTGGGCGTTTCATGAAGAAAGTTGTACTAGAAACAAAAAAAACTACAATTCAAAAAAAACTTCCGAACGTACTTTGCACAAATTTTCAGAGCTATACACCGTAATTCCGCTGAGCGCCAGAAAAAAAAAGAAGAAATCGATAAATGTGGAACTGTAGAGCGAAGAACTTTGAGATGCCACGAGCCCGAGTAATTCCCCACAAACGCACACAAGCCCCGCGCAAAAAGTTGAATCATCACTCACCAAACACACACGCATCACAATTTCAAATTTTGTTGTTTGCATCATCATCATCATCACCACAAAAAATAAATCCATTTCAATGCACTGTACAGCAAAAAAAAAAAAAAAATACTATATCCTTCCTTTTTCCGAGGCAGGGGACTTGATCCCGAGAAAACAAAAGTCAGAGTGACAGGGACAGGAGAAGGGAATTTCTTTTTTTCAAGCTTTGAGTGGCGACCAAAGGACCACAGGAAGAATCAAGTCCCCAGTTATCCGACTTTGACCGCTTACATGGGCTTTCCTCTCGTCTGCTGTGTTGAGTCGAACGGGAGACCTTTGATGGGGAGCTTAAAGGGCACCGCAGTGCCCCAAGTCGACCCACACTATGTGAAATTCACGAATTTTTCAAGGCAATTGTACAGGGAAACCCGAGCAAACCGCTCGGGCAACCTATAAAGCTCCATTATTAGGTCACTCCAAGCACTCGAGGCATTTCATTTTCTTATTGTCTCAAAAGCACAACAAACTACCATATTGAAACATGACCAAATCTTGAAAGATGCTTGATCCAGGTGCAACAGCTATTTCAACAGTAATGGTGCTCTTATAGTATGCGACCAACCAGCTTTCAGTTCTTTTCTTTTCATGCCAATGTCCAGTCAATACCATATTCACTTGCATACCACACACTCGTTTTTCAATGGAAAAAAGAGGGACACCCAATACATGGTTACACAGTTTTCCGAATAAATTTTTCTCTGTTGCAAAAAAAAATTGCCTTTGATGAGCATAATACTTTGAGTCATACTGTATCAAATCTTCTGATTACCTATCAACATATGATAACATCCAATTGAACATTCATTTTAACTCGAGATAGTATTTTACCAGCTTGATTTTCTTCAAAATGGAAAATTTTAGTCACCAAGAACCATAGTGCACATTGTATTTTCTTGCCAAATTTTTGACGAAAATCTGTGTGCACAGATCTTACTTGAGTTGGGAGTGTGTGGAGTTCAAGTAAATAAAGCATTCAAGCAAATGCACTTGCAAACTTGAAACAAAGGCTAAAAAAACAAGGACTCTGTAAGTCAAAAATTCCTCATGAGAGCATGAGAAGAAGAAAGAATTACAGGAGATGCTCAGACTGATCAACTTATTTTTGACATGAAACTACAGTATTTGAACTCAGAAAAAGGGATGCGTAGTATCTTGCAAGCAAAACCAGCATTAAAAAGGCATTTGTTTTTAACAAAATTTTATAAATGTTCTCCACTTCATTGAATGAAATTGAAGGTCAGTCACATACTACAGCAGCACCACAGCTTTCAGGTCTTCAAAAGGTTCTCAACTGCAATTAAGATTTTACTAGCAACTAAGTACAGTACTGAGATCCCACATGGTCTGCAGGACACTTTGGAAGTGCTTGGAGTAAACTAATATCCTTTTTTCTTCTGCAGAAGATCGCTCAACCACAAACGTAAGGAATTGCACATAACATTACAAAAATATCCGCAAGCTAACAACAACAAAAAAATACATCATTTTTCCCAGGAATGAAGCAGATCACAGCTCAAGGTTGCACTCCCCTTGGAAACAGCCCTGGCTGAAAAAAAAAATCAAGCAAAGCAAAAAAATTTGGTGAGTTGAGGGAACGTCTGAGAACAGCGTCACACCTGGGGGGAAATCCAGATGTCTTTTTCAGCACCCAGTTATCAACCTCAGTCACTTACGCTCCGTTCTAATGTTTCAGGACGAACCAAATCGGACGGGGAGCACATCATTCCAGAAGGGGGGAAAAGGCAGATGATCTTTTTTTTTCTGCACAAAATCCACCAAGAATAGTTGGAATTTAAGATAAAAGGAATACATTCAAAGAAAACGGGAGGAAAGGGAGAAGAAACGGAATGAGCGTCGACCCAATTTCCGAATGGATTATTACCATCAATACCTCTTTTTGCTGCCCAATGGTGGGAACAAGCCACAAAAATAACAAAACCAACCTTCTTCGCTTTTCGGTCCAGATCAACCATATCAAAAGCAACGCGAAAAATAATTTGATATGCAATTTCTTCTTCCCTTTTGGCAACATTTCGAGATGAAACAAAAAGCGCCGCGCGCAGAGAAAAGCAACGCGGGAAGAGGACACCAGGGGAAATTCCAAAGTTGGGGAAAACCGGGGAGCCACAACCTCCGCGTTGCTGTCAACCCTATCGTTTCCATATTCTTCTCATCAACGTCCAGGACTTCACTCGATCCAAAACCCTCACCTCAAGCCTTCCACCAGGGAGCAAGATGCAGGGCATACAAAACAGTTCCACGCACTGAAGCAGAAAATCTTTTCATGAACAAATCTCGAAAAAGTCACGAGAGTTCAAAACGGATCACTTGATGTGGGAAAATAATAAAAAAAATATCACATTACTTTCCTTCTAAAAAATCAAACGTTTACATGTTCAAGCAGCAATACTCAAACGCTCACAGAACAACTACGGAATCAATCAAGTTATAAGGCGACTCAATTTAAAATTAAATAATTACAACTAGTGACATCTACCCACAATGAAACAATTTCAACCTACCATGGACAAGACAGAGACATTCATCAAATGGATTGGAAATATGTCAATGCAACACCTAGTTTCATCTAAAAATCACGAAACAATTTCCATCAGCCATGGGCACAGCAGAGATTTATAAAATGGATAGGAAATGCCTCAAAGCTCAGGAAGTCTTTTGGATACCATGCAATTGTCGACCCAGTTCGGCTCACTTCATCAGTCCCCTCGCAGGTATTCAACAAATACAAAACAATTCACAAAAAAAAAAAAAACCACACACTGGCTATCAAGTCAAAATCAAGAAAAACAAGATTACACGAACGCCTTGATCCATCCACCAATTCGAATGTTTCCGAAACGGGGAATTTTTCAGCGCGGAAGCGCAAACGTAAAGGTTCCCTGAGGTCTCTAACCGAAACCAGATGCTTTTCGAACTTCTCCAAAACTCAGAAGAGAATTGCAGCAAAAAAAGACTCTCCCACCTACCACCCCCACAAATGCCACTTGTCAATTTTTTGGAAGACAGCGGATTTGCAATCTATGAACTACTCTCCTTCGCCGATATTTACAACATCCTCTTCCTTTTTTGCTTCATAAAAAAAAAATTTCGATGGCTCGTCCGATGTTTGAAGAAAACAACGGCGGCAAACACAGGTTACAGCTACGACCACGAAGATCGCGCCAAGACACGACGGTGAACGAAAGGAGAGTAGGAGACGAACAGGTGATGAAAGTAGGGAGGATTTAGGGGCACAATGAAGAAATATTCGTTCCCTTTTTGTCAAAACGATACTATATAAAAATATTGGCAAAATACCAAGACATCAACTCATCTAAAAATTATATCCTAAAAAGTCAAGGCAGAGTATAATGGTCGATTTCCACGGTGCGCTTCGAAAACGGTATCAAAATTTGCAGTGACTAAGTTTTAAAAAATCTTGAAGAATTACAAGAAAAGGATGAACTGCGCAGATTGCTCCTAATATTAAAAATTTATCATTAATTACAATAGCATTACTTTTGAGCACACAGGAAAACCCAGAAACGATTGGTACACGCAATTGCGACTGTTGTCAAAGGGGACGAAATGGATCAAATGAACTACGCATTTCTCCGTCATTGTTCGGGCACCGCACTGTTACCTTTCTGATTAAATTGGGTAGAGAATTGTATTTTCTTCTCTCGAATGGAGAGAGAAACAATCACTTTTGACCGCAAGGAACGAAGTTTCATCAAGTCTACCCTAGCCTCCTGTATGACGCTCAGTTTCCGTGCGAGGGGGCATGGGAGCCTTTCTAAACCAAGGAGGGGATCACGGCGAACCGCGTCAACCCAGAAACCTCAGTCTTTTCAAACACTCGATCAACGTTCACTCTAACAACAAAAATCACACCAATACGCAGTGATTCTTCCGATCACGTCGAAGCTATCAGGAGTGGGGAATTGCTCGGGCATCACACATTTCTAAGCTAAGATGTCTAAAAAAAAAAACGGTTTAGAAATTTACATGGCGACTCAGCGTTTAGGAAAGTTTTCGAGGCGTGTAGAGTGGACCAAACATTTGCCGTGAATAGCAAAGCCGTCGCTGCTCCACGCGTGAAAGGAAATTTTTTTCCGAATTGTCACACATCTCGATTCAACGCAAGCCTCAGAGGCTGCGGAAGTCGACGTTGCAAAATAAATCGATACGGCAAACCTTATGGAGCGTTTTGAGCGTATGGAGAAGAAGGTTTGTACAAGACGGAGTCCCTCACGCCGTGTCCCTCGTTTTCATGTCGCAGGCTTTCGTATCTTGGTTGGTTATTCATGCTGCTGCAAAATCCTGGATTCTACCGCATGTTTATCTCTCCGGATTCTTCGATTCACCTGGAACACAAAACTGAGATAACTTAAGACACGAATAAAAACTCGGTATCGTCACTGACGACGAAGAAACTCACGTCTTCGACTCGGTACAGGTCAGTCTTTTCCCCGTGTGATGATGTTCATAGTCCACGGAGATCGCGAGAGAGTAGAACCGCAAGGGACACGGCGAGAGGCATTCCACTTAAGAAGCACGGACCAAGCCGTCTAGCAGGAGAGTAAGAATCAAAATAGTCCATCAGTCAGCATTTCATTTTCATTGAATAAGCGATACAGTTATTCAACTGCGAATAATCGTACCGATTCTGGGGGAAATAACATCACCGGCATCAGCCTACTCCCTAAATAATAATGAAACTTGTAATCAATGTCTAGCCTCGACCATACCGACGGGCCGCAAGAAACGCAATGAACAGAACAAATCGAGAAATGGACACCTCACGTCGGACATGTTATTGCTAGTATGTTCGAGATGATGAGTCAAAAAATTCCGTTCAACATTGATTACTACGGTGCATCCTAGCGGGTGGAACATGTCAAGAAAAATGTCTTATTTCATGGTTCAGAAAGCTCCCAGATAGTCAATTCGCCGACGAAATTCCATGTCAATCGCTTTAGCCGTCACACTAAGTCGAATGATCTCAGGCCTTCGACATCGATTCTCAGCGAAATGCGAACCAAGGTCATTGCTCATCCAATAAATTCAGCCATGGCAGGCTAATTCACTCTACTCGCACATCGCAAGATTCCAGTTACACCTAGCGGCAGAATCTAAGTCCCGTTCTCTGCTCGTCTAACAAACTTCGTGGAGTGACCTGAAACGAAGATATCCTGTACAATACTGTACTCGTATATGTGCACAAGTACGTGAAGTACTCGAGAGGATTCACCATAGAGCAGCACCTGTATAATGAGTGGCATGATCAAGTCGCATTTTAAATTTCAAGAAGATGAAATAAGGCAGACTAGAGCATTTTTACCTGTTCAATGATTAAAACTCAGACTTATGCCATCAAGAAAGGCAAGGCTTCTTGCTTCAATAACTCCTCATTCAGATTCTGTTGGTTTATTTCAGTATCTTATTGAACCATTCATTCAAGCAACTCCATAGAAAATTATCCCTGCATATGACACACTTTTTCCATAGGACTAGAATATTGTATTAATTTTAAAACAGTACTAACAAATTATGGCGGACTCAAATAAAGGTTGAATTCAATGGCTGTATATAGTCAAAATGGTTTTGAATTCCAATGACTCCTTTGGCTGGCTAAGAACTGACTCATGAAAAATTGCCAATATAGGTAGGTAGAGAATTTCTGTTAACTGCAAAATCTTATTTGGATGAAATCGGTGGGATGTGCTTCATGCAGAGCCTCCAGAATTTGGCTGTATATTCTCAACAACACATGATTCAATAACAAAAAAAAGTTTTCAACAAAGAACAAAACCTCTTCACACAGTTTGAAAAATGTTCATATGACACACCAGTAAGTAAATACAGGTGCTGCATCATCCAGCAGTTGATGTTGGTGAGTTTCAAAGGAAAATTCACTTCTGGTGCATATTCCCTCATCAAAATTGTACCTGTTCATGTCCTATTGAGAAGCGATAATTACATATATCCCATTACTCTTTTCACTGGAGTACACAGGTACCCTCAAGCAAGATGCACACTAGGGTTTTCCAGTGGAAGTATTAAATGTGATAATATTCTCAAGTATTTGAATTCAGACATGAATTGATGCTGAATTCAACCAAGTTCGAATTGCTTCCAATACAATAAGTTTTTCTGCTGTAATTTATACAAAATGTCTCCATTAGAATCAAATACAGTTGAACCTGCGTAATGTCTAAATTTCCTGAAAAACAATGAATTAAAAACCTCTTTAAATCAATAGCTTCTCCTCTCAAAGTTCCATAACTGAACTTTTCTGAAGGACTTTTGGGTATTATTTGATGGTCAAAGAAAATAGAAAAGCAATAAAAAGTAAAAAAGTGTTTCGAAAAGGAGTGAAAAAGTAATAGGGCAAATGAGCCCTAGCCTCGAAGTTCAGCATCCTGTCAACTCATTTCCTCAAAATATACTACGGCCCAGAATATCAGAGATTGCAACCTTCCCGCCATTCTTCTATCTTTTCTGCAACAAGAATGCTGGTTTCCCCTACCTCAAAATTTGTTTATGGGTCCCTAATCAAATTTAACTTGAAGAGGTTCGATTGATGTATAATGGACATCTGAGCTTCTAAAATTTATTTATAACTGTTTCCCCGCCTACGACGAGCACGCCCTTCTTTTTTCCTCACTTCAGAGAAGAAGGTCGGGTACACAGGTAAATATGATACTGTAATCCAAAAAAGAAATAAAAATTACCGCATCTCGCTCGCTGAAAGAACAAAACGTGTCCAGTTCACGCAGTTGGAGAACCAATCAACTCGCTTGCATTTTTTTTCCGTCCACCCTGTTTGTCAAGAACACACAAGCGCAAGGCAGTACATAGGAGAGCAAACGCGATAACTCGGAAAACAAAACGCGATCACCCTCCTCATTCCCATCCGACAAACAAGTTCTCTCCCCTCTCTCTTGCTCTTTTTTCTCCCCCCCATGCTTTTCGAGCAACAACTACAACGGCACCAACAAGTCCAAGTCATTCCCACACCCGTCTTTCCATGCCTTCACTATAGCTCCAATATCAGCTTTCAAGGCTGGATTTCAACTTTCGGTAGATGCTCGGCAAAAGTGCCACGTGCTCGTCCACGCATCGCACAGCACAGTCTTCGAAATCTCGCTTCAACTTCTGGCCCTGAAATCAAGCAGAACAAATCAGAATACTGTACACGAACATTTTGTTACAACTGTTGCAGAAAGAATGAGAAGAGAAACCTCTGGCATGAAAATTCCCATAATTTCTTTTTCTTGGTCAATTAGTGGCTCGGAAATCTGATGGAATTTTTTGGTCATATTAGGTGAACAAACAGTACCATGTAATTAATAAACGGCGAACTTGATTTTGAATCAATAAGAAGTCTTAATACAGTACTGTCAAAGAAGAATCATCTATTTCTCCATCTGATTCTCTTGTTTATTTTCGTGCTCCAATTTGATACAGTAAACTATTTCAAGCGATTTCTCGCGCGTGTTCATTTTACTGTGTTCAATTCCTTGAATTCTGAATTTCCCCGAATTGTATGAAATTGAATTAAATCTATTACAATACTAGGAACATATTTTCGAGGTGTCTGCTTCTTGGCAGCAAATGGCCGATGGCCCATATGGTATTTATTGAAACCATCCTTTTGTGGGAAACGGAACTCACAACAAACTCTCAGGGAGCTGAGAAAAATTCTTTATGAGATCCATAACATATACGCAAAGAATGATCATCATTTCCAAGTCATTTTGATGTAATAATACAGAACTTCCCTTTCGTTAATTTTACTCAAAATATACCGATCCTACTGAAGTATACGTGGAAACAAATAGAAAATACATGCGCGAAGGACTGGACAAACTCATGCTTGGAAGCAGTACATGACAGGTTTCAGGAATGTTACGTTTGGGAGATTTCTCAAGATTACGACGCGTTTTTGGGTATTCCACATAACGGAAAGATATAATTTAAAATATTTGTTTCACTGCAAGAACTATCGAGCATAAGTGATACTTTCGGCGCTTCTTTCGCACTTTTTTTCTTGCAATCGGAAGCAAACTTCAGCATTCGTCATTCGCACTCCATTATTGAAATCAACAGCGTATGGAAAATTGAAACTTTTCCTGAAGGGAAAGAAGTGACGAAGAAGCACAAGAAAAAAATTTAATTATATCTCGTATCGCAAGTGAAAATTCCTTTTTTTTCATGTTCAGGTGTGCTTCCAGAGAAATTTCCCACATTCCATCACTATTTTTTTCGTTACGGTTGGAGAAATTTACAAAAACCACTTATTTTTATGACGTTAATACTGTTTGTCATCTTTTTAAGACGAAGACTTTCGTTGAGCAAGGTTTTTTTGAGGTCCGTACAATTTACACTACCGTGTCATTATGACATGCATCACTGCAATACAGGGAAATTCTCCATACAGTACAACGATTATCTCTGTAAAACGAATTTTTGGGGTCCCATAGGGCATACGGTTATTTAAAACAAAATTCTCTCTATAAAAAATTTGTTTCTAGTTCCGTTATAGAGAGAGTCTATCAGTATGAAGTACAAATACAAGTTCATACGTTTCTTCAAGGATTCATCGCGGTTTTCCTTCTTTTGAAGTAGATTCCACGACGAATCGTACACAGCCAAAAATTTAAGACACGCTTGACCTTTTCTAAAGTAGGCCTCGAACCGAATAATCACAGAAAACACGTTGAATCTTTCCATGCACTGTTACTAAACCACGTTTCATCTAGTTCTTCACTCAAGTTCACTACGATTCTATACCGATCTGTGTGCTGTATTGGAAACGTCTCGTTTTGTTTTATAGATGAGGCACCTCACTTTTTCGGTTTCTTCGACGTTATCGATTGCCAGGAGTTCGCGCAGTTGTAATGCGTAGTCTTCAAAGTCTTCGTCGTCAGCTTGTGCCGGCAGTTCAGGTGTCATCTTTTTGTGGACGCAACGGGATTGCGGCGGTGGAATCCAGGGTCCTGGCGGCAGCTGGGCTTGTGGCAGATTTTCGGCCGTCGACATCTGATACATGAGCAGGGTAACTGGTGACACGTGCAGTTGGTCGAAGAATTGGGTATAACCGTGTTTGTTGCAGGTGGATGGTCGCTCTTGTATGTAGGCCTCCGCGAATCGTTGCAGCGTGGGTAGGGTGACAAAATCCCAGGGATTCGGCGTAGATGCGAAGGACCCGGCACTGGATGGTGCTGGTGTATCTTGCATCGATGCTTCGGTTCCTATGTCATCGGGTGTCGCATTGGGCACTGGTGGCACATTGGGCACGTTAGCAGGAATTCCTGAAGCAAGGCCTGCGTGGAACTGTGCCAGTTCGGCCGCATCACGTTCCGCTGCACGCAAATTTTCTGTGTCGCGGGGCATCTTTTGTTTGAATTTGGTTGGTTCGGGTTTTCTTGTGGCAGACGAGCCCCCAGTAAGTGTGTGGCGATGAAATCGGACGACGGAGTGAAACGGTGTAGTCGTACGTTTGTAACACACTAGTATATTTTCGGTTTTCGTGGAGATGGTACGGAGTATAACGGACGAAGGTGTTTTCACATATATTCACAAGACACAAGTAAAGAGGATGTTTCTTCCTTAGAGGTTCAGATCAGAATGAATTCTTGTTGCTTGGTTCCTGGACTCTGCAGATTGGTACGGAGTATAACGGACGAAGGTGTTTTCACATATATTCACAAGACACAAGTAAAGAGGATGTTTCTTCCTTAGAGGTTCAGATCAGAATGAATTCTTGTTGCTTGGTTCCTGGACTCTGCAGAAAGTGACCTTCGTGTCTTGAGTCATTGTCGGAAGAACAATAAGGCAACAAAAACATAAAAGAGACTCAGTACACAAAAAGAAACATCCTCTCTACCACTTCACTCTATTACTCGATTGCCACAAAGCACAACAGTACGCTCGAAAATAGAGAATGAATATACTGTACAATACTGTACTCATATATGTGCACAAGTACGTGAAGTACTCGAGAGGATTCACCATAGTGCAGCACCTGTATAATGAGTGGCATGATCAAGTCTTATTTTAAATTTCAAGAAGATGAAATAAGGCAGACTAGAGCATCTTTACCTGTTCAATGATTAAAACTCAGACTTATGCCATCAAGAAAGGCAAGGCTTCTTGCTTCAATAACTCCTCATTCAGATTTTGTTGGTTTATTTCAGTATCTTATTGAACCATTCATTCAAGCAACTCCATAGAAAATTATCCCTGCATATGACACACTTTTTCCATAGGGCTAGAATATTGTATTAATTTTAAAACAGTACTAACAAATTATGGCGGACTCAAATAAAGGTTGAATTCAATGGCTATATATAGTCAAAATGGTTTTGAATTCCAATGACTCCTTTGGCTGGCTAAGAACTGACTCATGAAAAATTGCCAATATAGGTAGGTAGAGAATTTCTGTTAACTGCAAAATCTTATTTGGATGAAATTGGTGGGATGTGCTTCATGCAGAGCCTCCAGAATTTGGCTGAATATTCTCAACAACACATGATTCAGTAATAAAAAAAAAGTTTTCAACAAAGAACTAAACCTCTTCACCCAGTTTGAAAAATGTTCATATGACACACCAGCAAGTAAATACAGGTGCTGCATCATCCAGCAGTTGATGTTGGTGAGTTTCAAAGGAAAATTCACTTCTGGTGCATATTCCCTCATCAAAATTGTACCTGTTCGTGTCCTATTGAGAAGAGATAATTATATATACTGTATCCCATTACTCTTTTCACTGGAGTACACAGGTACCCTCAAGCAAGATGCACACTAGGGTTTTTCAGTGGAAGTATTAAATGCGATAATATTCTCAACAAGTATTTGAATTCAGCAAGAATTGATGCTGAATTCAACCAAGTTCGAATTGCTTCCAATTTCTGCTGTAATTTATACAAAATTTCTCCATTAGAATCAAATACAGTTGAACCTGCGTAATGTCTAAATTTCCTGAAAAACAATGAATTAAAAACCTCTTTAAATCAATAGCTTCTCCTCTCAAAGTTCCATGACTGAACTTTTCTGAAGGACTTTTGGGTATTATTTGATGGTCAAAGAAAATAGAAAAGCAACAAAAAGTAGAAAAGTTTTTTGAAAAGGAGTGAAAAGTGATGGGGCAACTAGCCCTAGCCTCGAAGTTCAGCATCCGGTCAACTCATTTCCTCAAAATATACTACGGCCCAGAATATCAGAGATTGCAACCTTCCCGCCATTCTTCTATCTTTTCTGCAACAAGAATGCTGGTTTCCCCTACCTCAAAATTTGATTATGGGTCCCTAATCAAATTTAACTTTAAGAGGTTCGACTGATGTATAATGGACATCTGAGTTTCTAAAATTTATTTATAACTGTTTCCCCGCCTATGAAGAGCACCCCCTTCTTTCTTCCTCACTTTAGAGAAGAAGGTCGGGTACACAGGTAAATATGATACTGTAATCCAAAAAAGTAATAAAAATTACCGCATCTAGCTCGCAGAAAGCACAAAACTTGTCCAGTCCACGCAGTTGGAGAACCAATCAACTCGCTTGCATTTTTTTTCCGTCCACCCTGTTTGTCAAGAACACACAAGCGCAAGGCAGTACATAGGAGAGCAAACGCGATAACTCGGAAAACAAAACGCGATC
>CAJPEX010004533.1:0-21141 GCA_905338405.1 Notodromas monacha | reverse complement strand
AATATTAATATGTTTGAGTGACCGGTTGACTTGATTATTTTATGATTGAACCTGTCTGAGTTGAATTTAGTAGGACATCATAGAAATTCAATTCACAGATTTTTTGAGTTGGGTAATTTGGCTTCATCTGGGGTAGGTTAATCTGTGGAAATTATTTTATGGGAAACATATCGTATTCAAATTTTTTAGTTTGGTGATTTGGCTTCATTTGGGGTAGGTTAATTGAAATTCCCTACCCCATTTGGGATTAAGAAATTATTTTCTGGGAAACGTATCGTATTTAAGCACTCCTTTTTCCTATTTTCGAAGCTCAATAATTAGGAAGATGCTTATATTTGCATATTTATGTAATTCACTCAAGTATGCGTCTATATCAGGCAATCATCGTGTTCGCGGCCCACCGTTTTTCCTTTCCTGGGAAGAAAGTAAATTGAATCTGGTTTTAATTTTTCTTGAAAAAAGTTTACGAACATGTATCCCCACTTCATATTTTAATTAAGGCATTACTAATTCGCTTAAGGGACGTTTGACCTAAAAATTTCAAGGTAGTGGGGTTTAAATAGCATTGCACTCCTTCGCAAAAATGTTACGCTCTGTTACTTGCTAGAAAATAATTTACGAAAAAAGCACACAATAATAAATAAGTGAAAATTATTTACCGAAAATGGCGCGAACGTGCGATTTTTTTCAGAATGTTTTTGCTGTGTTTGCAAACGAAATAGGCAAAAACGATTGATCATACGACTGGTTAATAATTAAAAATGAAATAAGTGATGAGTTTTATCGACTTACTATATGTACAATACTGTATATGCAAGTGCAGTACAGTATTAAGAAAGCCTTTCAAAAATTACACATACGACAGGTGTTGGGGGAAAATGAAGTCCCCGCAGGACACATTCTTCCGTAAATTGACTTGTGATCTTGTGTCTGAAGATAATTTTGTTGCTGTTGTATAATTACGAAACGAGTCAAATAATAACATGGTGCCTGGGGAATACTGTATAAGGGATTGAGTTTCAAAAAGTCCTTGAACGCGAACCATGAGACCGTTCCGCTGTTGGACCCTTATGTAGTACAATTAATGGTTCGGGAGGTTTCTCAGTACCGCGAAATGAAGGTCTTTCAGCACTCAAGTTTTTAGGTCAGACCTCTGCGACCAATTTTATGATCAATAACGGTATGCCGAGTGAACCCCTTTTTTTGATTTTCCAGAAAGACAATAAAGTTCCAACAATTGCTGCGCCGAATTCGACCTTTTCGGGTTGCCTTCATTTTCAGCAGAGCAGAATTGCATCTAAATGATCACGAAGTATGAAATTTGACAATGATCACGGGTGCCAGTAAAAAAAAAATTCCCTGAAAATATGAAGTGCCAGCTTCTCAACTTGTCTCCAGTCAGCAATTTTTATGGGAATTTCATTAGGGCTTCAGGAAAATTTGTTATTCTTGCTTCTGACAAAACAAAAAACAAAAACCAGTAGAACAGTTGACGGTTATACGGGATTCCGGTGGTCCTCCTTTGCAAATTAAATGTCAGGATTTTTTTTCATCTATTGACTTTAAATCTTCCCCCGGCCATCATCTATTTTATTTCTGATTTATCGGCCATCATCTATTTTATTTCTGATTTATTGCTATTCTTTAATAGAGTAAAATGAGCACAGTAGCTTAATTGCTGCCAGCAATTGGGTTTTGAATGCACTTATATAGAGGACAAGTGTCTCCAATCTAAGTTAGTGTCAAGTATTTGATAAATAATAAAACAAGTTGATCAGTCTGGGACAGGACTGGGATTCCATTTTAGAATTCCTAGTTTAAGGGATGAAGTGTATTTCACACAAATATAATGAATAACAACTCAAGGAGCTCGGGCTTATAGGAGTAATATGAATAACTTGGAATAACTCAGATAAACTGAACTGATCTAATGAGAGCATGAAAAGGATGCATCTTATATACTCTCAATAATATTTAACCTTCATCAGGTTTTACTATTACAACAGAATAGAGAAGTTATTGTCCAAGATGCTGCAGTGCCAGGATGTTCCTGGCACTGCAAATTTGAGGAGGGAAAGCTATTTCGAATAATTCTAAGAAATAAGTATCTTATCGTCCTGTCAATGCCAACAGCATTGACAGGATGCTGAACTTGGAGACAAGGGTTCATTTGCCGAAATAGTTTTTCACTTCCTCTCAAAACACATCAAGGTACATTTTGTTTTGTTTACTGACACATGTTTCCTGTCGGTAAACAAATAGCCAAAAGGCCTCCAGAAAATTAGAATCCTTGGAGTTTGGGAGGTTATCAATGCATCGTTTCCAAGATAATTCAGAGAGAGTGACTTCAAAAAATATTCGACATCGGGAGTCATTCGACTGTGAGTGGTTCGAGTTATTTATCGAGGCACAACTGAATATCCACTGGTACACTGATTTACTGTAGTGTGTGTGTGTGTGTGTGTGTGTACTGAACATGTTCTTTTCTTTCTTTCATTTTTTTCAGACGAGTGTGGGTCCAATTCTGCTGTCCATCAACCCGTATGACAAAGTCGGGTCGCCGTTGACGCTCAACAGTCAGCGGTCTGCTCCGCCGTGTCCTCAGCTGTTGCACGTTGTTCAAGAAGCCACTCGGCTCCAATCCGAAAATTGTTACCCGCAGGCCATCATTCTTTCGGGTTCGTTTATTATTATTATCTTTTTATTTTTAATATATACAAGTTGAACCTCTGTAAGTCGAATTTCTAGGGACCAGGAAATAAATTCGACTTAGGGAGGTTTTGATTTTTGCAGGTTTTGAATTAAGGAAAAAATAATTCTTGCTGTGAGGATTAGTAAAAAAAATTGCAGGAAATTGTAAATCAGGAGATTCTGGGCTTAAACTTGCCTCTTGATGAGTTTTTACTGTGCTGAACTTGGAGGCAAGGGTTCAT
Organism: Notodromas monacha; assembly: GCA_905338405.1. Classification (NCBI taxonomy): domain Eukaryota; kingdom Metazoa; phylum Arthropoda; class Ostracoda; order Podocopida; family Cyprididae; genus Notodromas; species Notodromas monacha. The sequence continues at coordinate 18,208 of CAJPEX010004533.1, read as the reverse complement.
TTGCTATATTCGTCTTTCAATTCCTTCCAAGATGCATCAAATTATTTGTTTTAATAATTTTTTCTTCCATATTTAACAGAAATAATAACCAGAAGGCCTCAGAAATTTCGACTTACAGAGAGGTTTTATGAAAAAAGAATTCGAGTTAGGGAGGTTTTTAATGTATTGATTTTAAGGGAATTTGGACAGGGACTTGAAAAAAATTCGACTTAGGGAGGAATTCGACTTACAGAGGTTCGACTTATGGAGGTTCACCGTTTTATTTCATTATTTTTTCTTTCAAATGTGTCTTTCCTCTGCATCTAAATTTCGAAATTTCTTCGAGGGTGAAATGGGAACGATTATTTCTTCCGCGCTTTATAGATTTTCATTTCTCTTTCTCTCTTCTCCGTGCCAATTATCGACGAGTTCTAATCCCGAGTCAGACGAGGTTGGGTTTTTTTTTCGGGGGATAAGTTTTAAGGATGGTGAGGTTATGTGATCGTATTTTCTCCCGAGAGATTTTTGGATGGCTGGGATTTTTAATTTTGAATATCCGGGTTGTGTTCGTGAAGAAAGAACGAAAAAAAACTGGCCTTGCCAGATTATTCTGAACGAAGCTGTGAAATTCAAGTAAAATTCTGAGGTGTCGAAAAATTTGCGGGGAGATTTCTGAGTGAAACCTTATGCATTGGTTGAATTTCGTCGTCGGATTGGCGAGACGAAATCGGTAAACATTTTGTGCTTTACTGAGAAAAATTTATTTTGGCGGTAATTTACTGTATTAAATTTTGTTCCTTCTACAATTATGGACGAAATTAATCGAAAATCAGAAGAGGTTTGGATAATTTGGAGGACAGTTTTAAAGTTGGTCAAGTTACATGATCGTTTTCTCTCGTGGGGTTAAACCTTGTTTCATAAAATTTTGAAAGATTACAAGGAGTATTTTTGAAAACTCTTTTTTGTTAGGTTTCTGAACGTGTAAACTTGAAACAAGCAGATTTTGTATTGATGTCGAGAAATTTCCGGGTAAACTCATAGTGGCTGTGATGCCAAAAAATAGGGAAATTCCTTCGTACCCTCGTAGAATTTAAATAACCAAATTGGTCAATTTTTTAAGTTGTGTGTCATTTCCGTGTGATACGTGAAAAATAAATGAAGCCCCGTGGGGTTCGATATGAAAACTTTCTCTCAACCATCTCTTGGATTAATTAAAATTCCTAAATCATCGGCTTCTGATTGTGTTGAACTTGCGTCGAGTCAAAAACCCGCGTCGGAAATGGTTAGTATAATTTCGACTTCCGTGTTTATTTTCCGTCTACGCGGAGATTTTTTTTTTTCAATGCGAAGAGAGACACATTTTTCCTTCGCAGAAATATGTAAAATATTCAAATATGATGTTGAGTACTTGGGTAAATGCGGCTTATTCAAAGTGAGGATATCAAGTCAGGGATGGTCGAGTTGTCTGACCTTTCGTTCCCGATGGACCCGGATTCTCAACGAGAACATTAATCAGGGGGCCCGTGGAACCCAGGGCTCGGCCCAATATCATTAATACTCCACAAAAAAAGGGCGACATTTCTACACTGAAGCCCTCAAATTCAGCCAATAATTAAGCTGTGATTTGTGGAGGAAATTTCGAGAACAGGGGTTTTTACGAACAAAAATTGACCTTCTGTAAAATCGCGATCACTTTGTACGTGAAGAACAGCACTTGTCCTGAACGAGTTCCATCAAGTCGAAAAATTTTGGCTGGGTATTGTAGAAGTTGTTCGTGGCCCTGAAATAGGGTTTATTTTTGTTGGCACCTTTTTTTTCTGATTCAGCGACGCCGCAATGAAATATTTTTTTTCAGTTTTCGCTTCGGTAAATTCCCTTTCATGGTTTGGCATTTTAGCTTTTAGGGAGACCTCCGTGTTTAGAATCGCGAAACATTGGCACAAGCAGGTTGTTGATTTTGTCCCGCAGAAAATTTTCGCTTGTTTAAATTACCTGGTGGCTTTGAAATCGTCTGCAAATTTACAAGGCATGCAAAATTAAAGCAGAGAAACCATTACCTTTTTTTTCGTCAGTGATGTCATGTGCAGTACTTTGAACTTCATGCATTCTCTCCATTTCTAGTAAAATTGTAAACTTTTACTACTTTCAAGTGAAATAGAGGGAAAAATGAAACAATGGGAAGACATTTTCGAGATATCATCAAGAATTGCGTTTATTATTCATTCACGCGTCAAGGCTACTAAATAAATCACAGGGCAGACAAAGCTCGATGAATCTATAATGAAATACTTGTCGAATAAATCACCAAAAATATCAATTTTTGCTCATTTCAAGCACAGTTTTAGCCTTTAGTTTGCTGTTGGAGTCATGTGTCGAGTATATTTTCTATTTAATTTTCTGTACCGGCGTCGTTTTGGGACACGATCTTTCGTCCGTGTACCCGCGAAGTTGAAAAATAAATAGAGATTAAATAAGCAGAGATTTACTGTAATCCCAACAGTTTATACATTCAAGACAATATTTGATTTTAATGAGGTGGGATTGATGAAGCTAAAATGATTTCTGAATCACGTATCCTTTTGACTGAAACGACAGACAAACACGAATAATCGTTTGCAACACCTTTGTGACGCACGGAAAATGATTTCCCTGGGTTGTTTCCTCTTTTAATGCACTGCTAATACGCAAGTTTAAATGCACCGATGCCCATAAAAAAGGCGGAAGAAAAGCAATTGTTAAGTTCCCTTTGAAACTGCACGAGTCAACAACTGGATACTCTAACTAGAGATACAAAATGAAAAATACAGAGAGACCTCTCAACATGCGGACAATTCAACATAGGGACATTTATTTTCAATAAAAAAGGCTTGAAAAGGCCCAACATATGGACACTGACTCAACATGAGGACATTGCCTGATAAAATTGCCAATAAATTGCAGGAATTGACTTTTATTAGGCTTAATTGCAAGAAACAGATAGTTCCGACCCTAAGATCTATTCAAGAAAAATTCTTTGGTATTTCTCCCATCATTTTCCCATCCATTCAGTTAATTAAAAGAAAATTACTTATAGCATAGATAGAGGGACTTCCTTCTCTTGATGTAACTTGAATGTTATTTTCACAGATGCCAAGATTTCAATGTACTGCTGTACAGGAGTACACTTATAATGAAATATTTCATTATAACAAGATAGTTTGTTATAACAAGATATTTTTGTAGCTATATTTGTTACAACAAAAAATCTTGTTATAAAAAACTATCTTGTTATGATGGAGTATCTCATTATAGCAAAATATCTTGTTATAACAAATATCTCATAACAAAATATCTTGTTATAAAAAAATATCTTGTTATAACAAAATATATCGTTATAACAAAATTATCTCACCATTCAATGCCCCAAATGCTCTTATTTAGTAATTCACTGAATCAATTTCAAGTGGCGAACAAAATTTTTTTTCAAGGAATTCTGAAGAATATTTCTTCTATAAAACACAAATTAAAAATTATATAATTTAGCCTATAGAAAAACAAGACTAAACTTAGGGACATTTAAACTTACGGGCACTCTTGATGCACCAAATTACGTTACCAAATCTGAGGGTCTCACTGTAGTTAACGTCATCTTGAGTTTCCGACAACAACGTTTTTTCTCCCTTCCACAAACTCTCAGCACCTGCATTTCGTGTTGAGCGAGAGTTTAGTTGTCAATGGCGGCGATAAATTTCACGGCAAATGGCAGCTAAGTGTTGCTCTTCTACACCCAGAGAGAAGAGATGGAACTTGTTTTTTTTTTACAATCTATTGTTTTTGTTTTGAGGGCCATCGTTGTAAATGGGATTGGAAAGAATTCACAACCGGACGAACGGGTCGGTTGCCAGCGGGCAAAAGGTAGAACTTCATTGCATGCTGGACTTCCGGCGCTTGAAGCACGTAACCGGGTCAGATCTCGGGGGGAAAAAGAAACTCACTGACCTGGTTTAGCCCTCGCGAACGGGTTTTGCTTCCAGGCAGGGTTCCGAATTCGAAAACCCGTTACGAACGAATGAAGAAAAAACAAATTTTGCTTACGACCCGACTTGCAAAAATAAATGGCTGTGAGTTGAAGCGGATTCACCCGAGGCATTTCACCTGGACCTTCACGAGGCAATAAATCAGTAGTAGCAAGTGGAAAATACTCGAACGTGGGGGACATTTTTTTATTATTTTTTCAGAAGAATATATAATCAAAGAGAGAAATTTCGGCGAAAAAAAAGAAGAAGAGAGGAATCATGTTTGTGCAAAAACACGAATTCAACAAAAGGACTTTCGGGCTCATTGCTGTTTCGTGTCGATTTCTTGGAAGATGATTTCTCTTGCCGTGTGGATTTTCATGGAAGAAATTGCATCTCAATTTCTGGAATTGGAAAAACGAATGGGAAAAATTGACACAACTTTTTCGATATCACTCCCATCATTCCGAAGTCCGGAATGTTGATTAAACTCCGTGTCCTTCAAGTAGAAAGGGTTGGCTAAAAAAAATGTTTCGCTCCGCATGATGCAATTTTTTTTTCCTTTTCTTGAAATCCATTTGAGAACATGGCTATGAAAAAATCATCCTGTGTTCCAGATCTTTCTTCCATGAGAAGTAATTTTAACACAAATTTGAAATTGTTCCTGCTCGAGATGGTCCATTAGAAAGTGGCTTTAAAATGTCAATTACGAAAGAAAACGTTGATTCAAGCGTGTAATTGAACAAAAATCTCTATCCGAAAAACACTGACTTGTCTTGATAGTGATGGTAGAAAATAATTGGAATGATTCTGATTAACTGAGAATCTTGCGTACTGAAAAATTTTAGTTGCCAGTCACTGTTCTGAAAACATTCTGAATTTTCAACATTTATTCAAAATATTTAGCGCAACACGCACCAAAATAAATCTAGTGCTAATGTAGGAAGATTTGAAAATAATGCAAGGCTTGTTTCAAGTGTTGATGGCGATTTCAAAATGATTCCAAGAATTTTGAATAGCGAAAATCCTAGCGTAGTGAACAAATCTAATATTAATTTTCGCCTGGTATGAAAAATTAGAACCATTTCAAAATATTATGGCACAAAATGCGCTGAAATACGTCATACGAATGTAAAAAGACTTTAAAATACCTTTGTTTTACGAAGAGAAACGTTTATATATTTTAAAGGAAAATTCGACCTGAAAATCAACCAAAAACCAAATTTAACTTGGGATGAATCGATGAGAAATTTAAATGAATTTTTGATCGTCGGCCTCTTCAACCTGCTCAAAAATAAATGTTACGTTGATACAGTCGAAAAACTTGTCATATCCGTCGAACATTTTTCCCTACGTTGTAATTTTCTAAAAGTATGTGTTTCTTCGGAATGTCAAAATTTGACGTCGTGGCAAAGCAAACAAATTACTCGAACAGAAATGGTAGATTGTAATTTCCGTAGGATCAATTTTTCTCTCTACGGATTGAGACGAAATGCATCACTTTTGCAGTGAACATAAAATCACGGCTCAATCCGAGCCCCATGTAGTAGTAAAATATCAATTTCTATCTACTGATTCAGACTAACTGCATCACTTATGTTGTGAGCATAAAATCACGGCGCAGTCTAAACCCACTAGTTTTATTATAACTAATGTTTCCCACTTGATTATACTTCAAGCAAAAGCAATTGCCAGATAATTTGCTTCGGGCATGAATTGCTCCTTTTTTTTCCTGGTACCCCCGAATGTAGTTTGCTTCGTGCTTGGGACGAAAACAACCCGGATTAGGGGCACTAATTTTGCCCCCCCCCCCCCCCCTTCTTTTTTCGGGGATCAATTCCGAATTCAGTCCGCGTGTGCTTTCGCATTCCAGGTACGGAACCGGTTCTGATTCAGAAACCAGGGTGATAATTAAACCCACTTCTAAGGTGTGGGTTATACAGTACCGAGTGGTTTTTCCACTGTACTGTTTGTATTTTTATTTCTTTCAGTACTCGTTTAAAAGTTTATTTTTCCTGAAAAAGTTTGAGAACTCGTTGCGTTTTGTTCTCGTGGACGGATCCCCCGTGTTCAGCTGTCGGAAAACCCGTTGTAAACACGAACCGTAATTTGGGAGATTTATTATTGTTTAATTGCTGGTCGCTCTAATGGGGGGGTCTTTTGAGTTCGTTTACTCCTTACATTTATTGCTTGAGACACAACAACAACAAAAAAGTCTGTATGTGTGTAAATTTGTATTACGTAAATAATAAGAGGAAATTATTTTTGGCCGTGCCGAACGACGACGAAGACGACGAAGGTTCTCATGTTTGGGTTCGTTTAATTTTTTCGAGTAAATGGGAAAACGCACTTTTCCTGGGCTCCACGTCGTGCATTTCACTTCGTGGGCAATTAATCAAAGTGCCACTCTGCGAAATTTTTGAGGGGGAGAGGGAGGCGTTTTTAAATGATGGAGAATTAAAGGCAGTATATGCGAAAGTCTTGATGGAAGAAATTGCTTTTTGAGCTGAAGGAAAAAAAAAAAAGAATGCGTTCGAACAGTGGGATATTTTCGAGTTGGGACACGTTTCACTAATAAACGTCGATCATTTCGACGATTTTATGCCCGATTTCTCGCGGTTTTGTGCACAATTTTTAGCCGCTTTTCGTGTTTCTACTTCGTGCTCATGGAATCATGCCGGAATTTGTCGAAATCGTTACCTTTCAGGCCATAAATTCTTATTTCTTTAAGAACATCAAGTATAAACTTCGTTTTCCGTGATATGATATAACGAGTATAATTGCAGTTTTTTTAATCAATTGAATAATTCGCCTTTAAATGACTACATTTGAAATTTTTGCTGCGAATGAATCGTAAATATGCGCGTAAATTTAGTCCCGGATTCTGGAACCTGCAGAATTTAGAATGTTTTAAAAGCTTAAAAAACGCATTCAAAAATTGTTAGTTTTCTCTCTCTTTACAAAAATACAATCATCCTTGAATTACCAAAAACGTTATTATTTAGGTGAATATGGGTTCTGAAGGAGCTGCTTATTATTTGGAGAATGACCTATTCGGATCGGAAATGGATTCCTTGCCAAAAGATAATGGTTATTGACAAAATAATTTTGGAGTCCGCATGCAAATCTTATTTCCTCGCCAATAATTGGCCAAGAAAACAATGGTACACCGGCGCCTCGGTTAATGGACTTGATTCTTTCTATTGGCGAATTCAGTATCTGAACACTTTTTCGACTGAATAATTGGAATGAATTTTTCGCCAGAAGAGAATGGGTATTGACAAAATAAGTGTGGAGTCCACTTGCAAATACCATTTCCACTCCAATTCGACTAGAGACGTGGTTATTTTTAGTCGGGAATCCAGTATTGTATCTAAACATTTTATCCCTTGGACTATTTGTTCTAAACTCTGAAAAATGTGAAGCCAAGACCAATTTAATGTCGATCTTGTCATCGACGAACAAATTTATTTCTTTGCATATGTTGAAAAAAAATTAAAAGAGAAACCCTCCTAAAAAAAAAAGTGTTTAAGATTCGGAGAAAAGCTTCTCGATTTCTTGCAAATGACGAACATGCATTTCAAGTTTTCATGTAAGGTCCTACCCCGACATACGGACGCCCTGGCGTGTGAGTGATTCAACTTAGGGACGTTTATAATTCAAAAGGTCTAACCCTGCATCTGGAAAATTTCTCAAAATGTGGAAACTTTTCCAACATTGCTAAAAAATAGAAACAATTTGTTTTTCTATATTTCAAGATCTCTTGAACAAAATTCATAATAACAAAAAAAAAATGCAATCTAAAATTACTTCAATTCCTTATCAAAAATCGGTTAATTTTATGCTCAGGATTTATTTCATGATGTTTGCACAGTATATTTCTTCATTTCCTTCGTTTCTTTGGATTCCAAAAAAATCAGATTCCGCGTGGTTTTCTTTCAAGATACAGTACAGTTATTTTCTGTATCTTGAAGTTGAGAAATATTTTTATTCAAATTTTGGGGGACTTTATTCCATGAACAAGAGAGCCAATTAAATATGTTTCCATTGAAGTCTTTGAGAAAACGTGATCCGGCATGCGAACGTTTCGACATAGGAACGAGGCCCAAGCACAAACTACGTCCGCATCTCGGGGCCCCACTGTTTAATCTTATAAACTAATGTCGGGTTCGCTGTTCGAGGCTAAATCTCATTAATCGATAATGTACAAAGAAAAATCCGTCAGGCAAGCTGACGTTCGTTATCCGACTTCTACCTAATTATGCTTTACATTCCGTTCATCCCTTCTTGTGACATTATTAAGGGTCTGGTCAGTTTGTCCAGAAGACGCCAGTTGAGAAGAGAGTTAATAAAGATGCATGGGTGTACTGTACATTATATGCATGTTTTCATGCGAGATGGATGCTGAGGGAAAAAAGGGGAGGGGAAGGGAATTCATTTACAAGTCTAGGTACTTATTGACCCCGGGGACGAACATGGCAGGGGAACCCGTCGGACTTTTACCCAGGGGCCGTCGAACCCGCTTGCCAATAATTTACGACTCTCGGACCCACGCCGGCGATTAAGACCGACAGCTATGAAAGCGAGAGAAGAAGAAGAAGAAGAAGTAGAAAGAGATGGAAAACGAAAAATGCAGGACGCTGGTTTTTTTTTTTTTTTTAATTCTATCCATTTTTTTCTGTTTCCTTCTGGTTCTTCCCACTGTTGTTTTTACTGCACGTTAGACCTTCTTCTTCCTCTTTTTTCTCGCTAGTTTTTCGTCTGGTTTCATGATGGAGAAAGATTTCTTCCCGAAGTTGATCCCGAACTTCCGGGATTTTAGTTTCCGAAATGAGTGTTAGACTCTTTTTTATGACGAGAAACGGGGATGCTAAACATTCTCGTCTTTTTCATTCTTTTGAAATCCGCTGGATTACGCTGGAATTTCTTCTGGATTACTTCGAAAAATGCATGCGAATGAATCCATCAGTGAGACGTGCATACGCTTAATTTAGTGGTTATTCATTCAGAATCGGGCAGTCAATTAATGTATTCGGTTTTTGGAAAATACTTTTAGGAACAGTCCAATTCTTGAAGTGCAAATACTTTACTGTACTGTACTGTACGTATTTACCGGAATGAATTTGGGAGTGGAAAGTTTTTCGTTTGATTTTAATCTACTGGAAGTTTCAAAGGACTGACGTCATTTCAAACGACGAATTCCTTTGTGAAGCGAAGAAAAGTGTTTGGTAATTTTATTGCTCTTACTGTAGTTGGAATTTTGAACAGTTCTGCTTAATTTCGTATTTTTTAAAATCAATTTTAAATCCTTTCAACTGTCAATTCCTAGGAAAATTTCCATTGATGTTAATTGAAAGCATTTGAATCGCATTTATTTATGCGATTCGAAATTTGAAACGTTATTTTTAGATTTATTTCTGCTAATTCTGCTTTGAGTGTTCGATGTGATTACAGTATTTTGGTGTCATTACTTTTGATTTCAAAGCCCTCTATGACTTACTGGAATTTCAGATAGGTGTTCACTTTATCGTTCGCCTGAATTTAAAAAAAGTTACCTTCGACTTAAACTGAACTAAAACGTAACGTAGTAAATGACATGACCGAAGTTAGACGCGTTTAATAAAATATTCGGGCCACTCACACTAATTATATGCGTCAAGTGTATACAGAAAAAAAATAGCACGAGTTCGGGAACTGAGATCACATTAATCATAAGTTCATTGTTTTTCGATCTACCCTCTTTTTGAAAAGGTGGGATTTTTTAAAGCGAAAGTTTGACCGAGAAGAGATCTGCTTTTACATATGAGCAGCCATCGGTGGGAAATATTTAAATCATGTTTCAAGCATTCTCTCGCGTGAGTCGTTGATGGAAATGAATAATTTCCTGCTGATCGCTCGATGATACGTTGCCTTACTTTTGAAGGAGTAACTGCTCAAGATGGTAATGAAATGTTTTGTACTGCGAGACAAGTGTCGTGAATGATGCACTAAACTTCGGGAAGAAGCCCATGGGATCGTGTCTTGACGAACCCCCCCGGGGGGCGGGTGGGACCCCGACAAGTTTTCCAAGCCGCACCTTGGGGGCGCTTGTCTGATCGGTTAATTGCCGGGTTCGAGTTTCCCCCCAAACGTCGGGTTTTATTCTCTACAATCGTGTCAGGGTTGTTAAACACACATTTTTTGTTCTTCTTATTATTATTTCGCCTGCTCCTGAGGGAATTTCTGTTTCTCCTGGGCAATCGTTTGTCAGAAGCGTTTTACAATCTGGAGTTCAATTCGAAAAACGGGGTGGAAAGAAAAAGAAAATTTGAAAGTAACAAAAAAACCGTTTGCTGCTTCCAGCGTGGCGTTTGATTCGGCACAGTATCCTTGGAATTTCTATCTCTTGGTTTCTATTTAAAAATTTGCTGAATTTGACGATGTGAAATTTTCTTGAATTTTTATTTTTATTTTTTGCGCAGGTGTGAGTGGAAGTGGAAAAACAGCGACTTCGATGGTGTTGCTGAGGCAGTTTAAACTGTAACGACCGCCACCTGGGCTTTGACTACGGAAGTTCGTAAACCGTCGACGAAAATGGCAGGACGCCAGAAACCCGAGACGGTTTTGGCGAAGTTTGAGCCTTAGATCAGCGTAGCATTCTCTATTTTTGTCCAATCATACCTTCTAAAAAAAAGGAAAAATAGCAGACAGATGTCGCCTGGACGAATAGCATGGTTTTTTTTTATTCAATGTAAATAAACCGTTAAAAACCTAGCCTTACATGAAGTGACTTACCGTATTCCCTCGAGTACCACAAGCCCTTGTGTAAGGCATGAACCCCAATATTTCTGAAAAAAATTACCCAAAAAAGTGCCCCCCTTTTTTTGTTGTCGCAAAAAGCAAGTCAAGAATTTTGAGATTGTGTTATTTTTTTTTCGTGTGGTTCCATTTCCCCCCATTTATACATTCTCCCCCCCCCCTTTTTGCGAAAATCAAGTCAAGAATTTCGAGATTGTGTACTACAGTCAACTCCCGTCTAATGGACTTGATTCGTGCAACGGGCGAGTCTGTAAGACGAAAAGTCCTTCACACGAATTCCATTATATAAAAAATTAAAAATTTCAATTTTCAACACTAATTTTATTTGACATTGCTGGCGGTGGACCCGAAACTGATGCCTTCAAGCATTTGGCAGCTGCTTTTACCGTCCTGCGGTCTTTGGGCTCTGCCAAAACCGCTTCAAACTCGGAATCTAGTCGCATCGTAAGAATATTTTTGCCCAATCATGCCTTCAAAAAAAAAAAAAAAAAAAGCAGACAGATGTCGCCTGAACGAATAGCATGGTTTTTATTCAATGTAAATAAACCGCCAAATACCTAGCCTTACATAAAGTGACTTACCGTATTCCCTCGAGTACCACAAGCCATTGTGTAAGGCATGAACCCCAATATTTCTGAAAAATATACCCAAAAAAGTGCCCCCCTTTTTTTGTTGCAAAAATCAAGTCAAGAATTTTGAGATGGTGTAATCTTTTTTCGTGTGGTTCCATTTCCCCCATTTATAAATTGTCTTTCCCCATTTTCACTGTCAGCAGGAGGAGTTAATATTTGCTTGCAATGTAAGGCAGCTTCCGTAAAATGGATTCCAAGTACCACTTGCACCCTGTTTTTCCACTTCAATGACTAAAAAAATGTGTTCGTGGTACAGTACTTGAGTAAAAATAGTACTAATGTATGATAGAGTGACTATCAAAAGCAGTATTTTCGCACGCACAACGCACTTCTGGTGCCACCTGTGTTCGGTACTGTACTGTATCAGTGAAACAGAAGCTAGTGAAATAAAAATGACAAAATGGCAATCAGCAAGTTTGCAGGCAGGAACAGGTATTGACAGGGTCAACTCGAATACATATCCCAGATTTTTCCAAATGATTGGATGTCAAAGAAATGATTCACACAAGGAACACTGAAAACACAAGACAGTGAATAAAAATGAATTTGTGTCCAACTATACAAACACAGTAATAAATCGAGAGAAAGTAGAACTTGATGGACAAGAATAAAAAGTATTCAAGAGATTCCCATCAAAATGTGAAGTACTGAGATGACTGCTTATTGTGTATAAAAATTGAAGATTAGAACAACCTGTTATGTTTTACTTTCCCTGCCTCCGATTGGCAGATGAATTTGGCCGTAAGAAGTTTTATATTGAACCAGCAGGAGGAAAAACCTTTGCTGGGTTTTCTTCACAGCATTCTCTGGGCAACAAACTGAATAATTAAGAAAATCCAGTGTTATCCAATCCTGGGCATAATAATAAATACAAATCAAATCAAATTCAATTCGATTCCCAAAAATATTTTGGCCTGAGGAAGTGTTGCTTGGAAAAGGTGAAAATAATTGTTATAGGAAGGTGTCTCTGAGGGAATATACGTATGTTTCTGAAGAATTTCTCGACTTTTGCCCAAAATTTCCAAATTCGAGGCCAGAATTTTTAAATGTTGGGCCCTACATTTTCGAAAACGATCATATTCCAGACCTAATATTATGTGAGAATATAAATAATTTTTTGTAGACTTCCTAGACATCGTTTGAAATACAATGAGACCCCCACATGCGGACACCTTAAACTGCGGACAATTCGACATAGAGACACTTATTTATCATAAAAATTAATAAAAATGACCCGACATGAGGACAGTGACTCAACATAGGGACATTTTGTTATAAAATTGCGAATAAATTTCAGGCCAAATATGTTCTTTGTCTATAAAGGTTGGGATTTTAACTTGTAAGAAAAGTTCTTTGACATTTCTCTCACCAATTTACCATCCATTTTGCTAATTAAAAAAAAATACCTCCAGCAGAGAGGGATTTCCTTCTTTCTTTTTCACTTAAATATTTTTTTAAACAGAGAATGCCAGCATTTCTTACTGTACAGAGGTATCAGTATTAAATTCACCAAATGCCCATATTGTGTTGAAATATATCGATTGGAATTAGTTTAAATTGGGAGACAATTTTTATTTTTATGGAATTATGGTGAGTATTTTGTACATAAAACACCAATTGAAAATTATATAATGCAAGTCTAAGGGAAAATGAGTCTCAACTTAGGGACATTTAGACTTAGGGACACTCTTGATGCACCAATTACGTCCGCATCTCGGGGTCCCACTGTTTCAAAATATCGGGTGGGCGTCATAAGGTCAGCTGTCTCATCGCAGTTTCACGCGCACTTTACAAATCTTTCTGATATTACTTTTTCCTTGGCACTTTAAAATGAAAACCTGAAATTTTTTTATGTGTGACGTTTTATTGATGACAACATTTCAACTCATTTTTTCCTTCCAGGGCCATTTTATTGAAGTTCAGGTCTCGGATGGAGCTCTTTACCGCACGAAGATTCACTGTTACTTCTTGGACCAAACCCGAGTCGTTCGTCCGTTACACAAGGAGAAGAATTACCACATATTTTACCAAATGCTCGCCGGACTGACGCCAGACGAACGAGGTACAGTACATTAATTTTTCAAGGTTTTTCCTGGCAAATTGATTGTTACTTTGGACGGCGAAGTTGTAACTGTAACTCGATACAATATATTGTGTGACGGAGTCGACGGTACTTCAACTGAACTCGGATTTTATGTCTGTGCGTTTCCTGGTTTGAGTTTTTCGTTGAACTTGAATTACAATTGAACCCTGATGAGTCAAACCTCCGCAAGATGAATTTTCAAGTCCTTGTGTGAATTCCCTTGGAAACACTGCGTTTAAAATCTCTCCACTATAAGGTTTCTCCCCTCAAACGACCATAACATAAGTTTTCTGGAGGCCTTTTAGCTATTGTCCTATTTTATTGACCAGGAAAGAGAAAATAACCAATAAAGATGTAAATTTAAGAAGTCGAAAGGGAGTAAGAAACTAATCGGTCAAATTTTCCCTTGCCTTCAAGTTCAGCATAATTTCAACTCATTTAAGAAGCAATATAAGTCTCGGAATATCACAATTTTATTGCAATTCTTCCATGTTTCCCACAACAAAAATACTCATTTCCCTGACTCAGAACCTCCTTGACTTGAATTTTTCTCTGTTTGCTTGATATTCAACTGGAGAGATTTGACGGTATCATAGGAATAAATGTGAATGAATGAATGAACAGAACACTTCATTTGCTGCTTTTCAGTGTTCACAAAGTTCAATTAAGATTTCCACAACCAAACCCCCTTCCCACCCAACCCAAATCCACTCAATGACATTTAATCACTTCAGATCAGGAAAGCACAAATTTATAAGAAAAATAAAAGAAAATACAATCAATGAAATACAACTGGACATCTGACATGTATGCATACACCCATTCATTCCCTGACATTGGAAACAAAATATATGTAAAAATTCATTTAAAGCACAAGGTCTTCAGCTTGTTTCCAAATGAGGTTTAGTTGAATGAACGAATTAGAGAGAATCTTTGATGAGAAATCATATAAATGCAAAAGTTTATCTTGATCCTTTAAGATTTCAGAAAGGTTCTCTTCATTGAATTCTAGGACTTGTAAATCTTTCTTAAGCTTGTTTCCATCAGTATGAAATGCTGGACATAAGAAGAGAAGGTGTTCTGGTGATGCACAAACTAATGTATTTATGCTGCAGGTGTTACACCACTTAGACACTTTTGAAAATTGGATGAATTTTTTACTAAAGTGCCATGAATTTGTCAAAATAGCTATAGTATCATATATTAAGGGGATGTTACATGATGAATAAATGTTATAATCTATAAAAGTACAGTAACATCTTGTTACAACAAAGCTGTTGAAACCTGTGAAATAACTTTAAACAAACTTTTTCTGTAATTTTTACTTCCTTTTCCGACACAAAAATGCCTGTTCCCCGACTCCATAACTCCTTAACTCGATTTTTGCTGGATCCTTGAAGTTCTACTTCCGGTCTGCATGTTCCACCAAAAAGAAAGAAGTGGATTGTTGTTGAAAGCTGAAGAGAAATTCCGATGCGTAGCTCGTTAAATCTGCTGTTTATTGGCTCTGCGACGCCGGGTTCGATGGGTTTTACTGTAATTGTAAAAAAAAAAACGGATTCGGGTTGGACGATTGAGTTTCGTTGAGCAAGGCCGAATAATGATTGTTACAAGATGCGATGTAGTGCAGAAACGTTAATGGTTTTGGTTTCGCTGAATGTATTTTTTTATTTTTTTTCTTCTACAGCCAAATTGAACCTTGAGGGTTACTCGGTGCATAATCTGCGATACCTGAATTGTGGAGACGTGAGTCAAGATAAAAACGAAGACCGACGCAGATTCGAGGCGTGGAAAACTTGTCTGGGTGAGCTTGGTTTTTCTACTGATTTTTTACTTTCCGGGAATTTTTTTTTTCTTCTTTCTTTTTTCGTGATTGATTTAAACTTTCATATTTCCTCTAGACTTCTAGAGACTCTCAGGAGTTGAGGCTGAACTGGATGAAAAAAATTTTAATCGTTGTTCCGGGTTGAGGAACACGTTTTGAACAATAAATTCTTGTGCTGGCTTTTTGTTTTTTTTTGTTGTTGAAGGAATTCGGTGTTCCTTGGATGCAGAATTTTTTTGAAATTGGAAGGGTTTTATTCATTCTTGTATTAAATAAAAAAAATTAATGAATAAGTACAGTACATGTAGTGATTTTGGGATTATATTTTTATGTTCGAACACGACTTTGTGTTTTTCTTCTGGCATTTTTCGAAGTACTGTACAGAACAGTATACGAATGTATGTTCCTCGTACTTTTCTGTATTTCATCTTTAAATACAGTATATTGAAATATTGTTGCCCCTCATTTTTCTATGTCAAAATACAGCACGATAATTGGTCACTACGTATCGAATAGTGAATCCTGTTCTTGTGACGAAAAAAGATCAGCTCGATTTTTTCGAAATAAAGGGCTATCTTAAAATCTGTCGAACACTGAATTGTATTTCAAATTAAGCGCCGTCTCAATCCCAAATTTCGTAATGCAAGCTAAACCCTGTTCATATTGATCGAAAAAATCCCGATCTACGCATTTTTTGTTTTATTTATGCAGCATGTTGAAGCAGTCCTAAAATTAGTAAAATGTCAGTTGATGATCGANAAAAAAAAAACTGGGTAGAAGTAAATTTACAAGAGTGGCTTCCCAAATTTCGTGTTATCTCTTCTTTTTTTTTTTGGTTTCTCCGGGCTTATTATTGGATATGGCGTGATTTTCAAGAGCTTCATGTAATAATAGCTGGGCGTTTGTTTCAAATATTCCTCACCCATGTTGGAATGGAACCACGCTTGAATATTTCCATAATGTACGTCGCTATCGAGAAAATAATATTCTAGGTGTCACACTTTCACAGTGTTTCTTTTAATCGACGCAGTTTTAGCCAATCCGAAGGGCCAACTAATATTTCATCTGATCCAAAATTTTCTGAGAAACAATAACTTTGCCCCAGATTTAATCACGTTAGAAAAAAATTTGAAGTTATTTTTCAATGGCACTGATGGGAAAGTTTTTCTTTTTCGAAAATGTGCAGTAATTAACAGGTGTAGTGTTGAAATTATTACAAAATGAACAGATGGTTCCTAGAAGAATTCCATTTTAAAGAACCGAAAACTTTTGAACTATCCCTAGCGATAATTGCTTCGATAACTTTTAAACTTTGCAGTTATTGAGGGTCAAGGATTTAAATTATTTGACAATAAATACATGTTTTCTTGAACAATTCAGTTTTAAAGTAAGAACAATTTTTGAGCATTTTTCTCAAGACAGTTTGTTTCGACAGCTCTGTAAGATCATCATTACCGCTCTGAAGTATTGTATGTAATGTATATGGTTTGATTACTGGACATATTAAAACCTGGGTTTTGTGTGGGCAACTAAAAAAATAAATAATCTTCGAAGTTTGATCCGTTTTCAGACTTCGGATCAAGCCGGCATTCGTGATCTCCTCGTATATTTTCGGCCTCTATTAAAAAAATACTAACAGATTCACAGTTAGTTCAGCTCCTTGCTTGCTGTCCAAGCCCAATATAACTTTGTTTTTTAGCACGTCAAAAAACATCGTCAAAAGGCTGCAAAAGTTACGGCACTAGGCTATATAAATACTTGGACTATCTCGCGAAGAATTCGATGGCGTGATTACACTGGCGTATTGTTGCTTTTTTTTTGGCCGCCTCTTGGATGCGATGACGTGAAGGTCAATTTTAATGACGGACAATCAGTAGAGAGAAGAAGAAAACAACAAATAATCCAAAGACCGTTGGCAAATATTTGGGTACACTTGAGATAATTGTTGATGTTTATGTGTCTGTTTTTTTTTTAAACATTTTATTGCAGGCCCGAACGAGCAGAGAAGCCCTGGCGAAAGCTTTGTATTGTCGTTGACACCGCTGCTAACACTCTGCACGGTTATCGAACTTCTCTGAGCCTAGGTGCAGCCCTTGAAACTCAAGACTAAGCTTGCTTAGGCAACGGTAGTTAGTTTACCTCCAAGCACAAAATAAGTGCAGGTTTTCCAAAGTACTGTACTGTACTTCACTGTGTAGAAACGTCTTTCTGTACTTCTCGGAAGGTTGGGCAGATGTCGCGAGAGTCGCTGAAGAAATAATGTACGAGTGACTTGAGTCTGGATACGATAGTTGTCAATTTAACCAGTCTAAGATAAATCGTCTGCCATCTAATAATTTCTGTGCAGAAGAGTGTTGTCGAAGCACTACCGTATTATTCGCATTTTTTAAAGGAATGAAAATAATTCAAAGAAATAAACGTCTGATATCGTTTTCGAAAACCTTCGGGTTATTTTTTCAAGGGATAAATGCAATTCTTTCGTTGACTAATTCTCTTTAAAAACATTTCTGGTCTTGTTTTCGAAAGTTGCGGGTTTATGTTTTTACAATGATGAATATAATGCTTCCGCTGGCTAAATTTAATTTAAAGAATGAAATTTTGACATCGTTTTCAAATACTGTACCTTCGCGTTGTATTTTATGGGATAAATTCAATTCCTTTTTTGCTAATATTATTTTTAAAATAAATGTTGGCATCATTTTCGTATTCCTCGGTCTTGTATTTTTGTAATGATGACCGCGCTTCTTTCCGTGGGTTATTTCAATTAAAAATAAACTGCTGACGTCGTTTGCAAAAGCTGTCGTGGGTCGACTAGATGTCGCCCAAAGCAAACGAGATCGCACCATGAAGAAACTAGATGTCGCTCATGGTCGCGCCACGTTGCTTAGAAGCAACT
>CAJPEX010004532.1:0-21141 GCA_905338405.1 Notodromas monacha | reverse complement strand
CCAAAGCTCTGTTAAAGCTCAAACCTATTTCGAAGTAAAGTACAAGCTGGACTTGTGTGTTTGTGTATTTGTATTGAATGTTTGTATGCGGATGAGAATATTGTATAAAGAATATTGATCCAGAATAAGAACTTGGTTCTTTTATTCTTGACTCAGTCCTGTAATAGAAAGGACAACAACACCCTCTAACAATGAAAATGTGCAGGATTTACAAGAACCTCATCCATCTTCCAGATTATAAGCTCCCTCTGGCATCTTCCGAGAGAGACTCTGAACCTGCATCCCCTTGATCAGCATTTGAACAAGGAAATGTCATCCAAGGAAAGACTTGCATCCAGGAGGGAGAATGCCAGCAGGGCAGTGCGGGGGGAGGGGCGTCCGCATAACCCCGGTCCAGATTATGTGGCTGCCTCATTTTACCTTCCACCGTTGTATTCCACATGCACTCAATAAATGTACAGTACAATGCAGAACCAGTATTCCAACCTAATGCTTAAGCACCCCATCCCCGAAGAACGCCGTGTTTTATCGCTGTTGCCATCTATCCATCAAATGTGATTCTACTTTACTTCACCTCACCTAGTTCTAAAAATAGTTCAGTTTAGGTTAGTTTTTATTAAAGTATATCACGTCAGAAAAATTCTTGAGTTGTTCCTTGCGGTTATCTGAAGTGGCGCATTAAGATCTTCATATAGGAGCACTTGTACAAAATGCGATTTCAGAAGAGCAAAAAAGATGATCATGCTTGCATATAAACTTTGAAGAGTGTACAGTACTGTGCTTTCAAGGTCATTTTGTGTTTTTATCATTGCATGTCACGGATCTCTGGGGAATTGCGACTCAAAGTCAAATTTTTTTTACTCAAAGTTCCGGGTACATTTCAGGCATATATGGCAAATATTTTTATTTTGACACAAATTTAAGATTTAAATGGAAGTGTCTGTGTATACAGTATATCAATGGAGAAGGTGTGCTGGTGAATATGCTACATGCGTTTATCAAAAAGACTGTGTAATTTACAGATTCATAGGGGGTTCTTATTGCTGAACCTCCAGCAGTCCCAAATCAGCAAGTTATGAAAAGTTTGAAGTCGAGATTTTCCGGAAAAAAAGGTAGCATCGCGGGCATAATCTGAATCTGAACCCGAACAAAGAAATGTGCAATAATCTGAAGCAGAAGACACATGGCAGAGTCTATATACAGAAGATAATCTTCTTCAGAAACTAAAGTACATTTCATTTAGACTGGATTATCTAGTGTGATTTTTGTTGCAGAAATGAAAGGAAAGTTCCCAGTTTGTTTTGGTGCCCATAATCTTGTTGGTGTTTTTTTTCCATTTTGCAACTCATGCAGGGGGAACACAATTGTTCCAAATGAATACAACCACTGCTACAACATCTACAAAAATCATTGTCGCATGTATTAATCTTCTGTATCCACAAATGTAGGCAAGAATACAGCAAAGTCAGGTGGGATGTTCATTCTCCAGTCATCATCTCCATGAATTCTGTAATGGCATTTCAATCCAGTCTTATAGAATTATTGTCAATATGACACAAATCTGCCCAGAATCTTCAACTGACCTTCAAAATCAACAGTCCCAGAACCATCAGTGTCAATTTCATCAATCATTTCATCAAGTTGATCAGGGGTGAGCTTATCATCCAGAACACTGAGGATTTCACGAAGGACAGCAGTCGTGATGTAGCCATTGCCTGAAAATATGCAAAGAATCATTCAAATGTGTACGTTGAAGAACTTCAAGATTGAGAAAAATCATTACCAAGATCAAAACCGAATTTACGGATCTAAAATACAGTACAGTAATTGAACACCTGACTCTTTGTCTAATAAATCTTCTCTAGACCACTCATTTTTTCAAGATATATTTTTTGGGTTGCAAAGATAATTCTTGCAAATAAAAAACATTATCACGATCGGTTGACCTAACTTTGTCCTTGCTTCAAAATCGAGTTGGGATATTTCTTGGTCCAAAACTGGGTTTCCGAAAAAATTACCTCAATCTACATGCAATACACATCTATGATTGTTCTAAAATATTTTGTGCCCAGCAGTGCTGTCAATAGAAATAACTTTTCCTTCAAATATTTCTTGTCATGCTGCAGATTTTCTAAGAAAAAAATGTAGAAGATGCCCACTTTCAAAAACAGTCTTCAACTTGATTTTTTCCAGAAAGTGTGGATTGTAGATTAAGAATTGCTCCCAAAAGGGGTTATGCTCAAAGCAAACTTGATTGACAAAGACTTTTTTGTTTGAGAATAACCCCCTTGGATGCAAGTTTTTGAACCTGCCATCCACACACCTTTCAACAAATTCATGATGATATATCCCACATTGAGAATAATTTTGGAAATAGGTTTCACCTTTGTGTTCAGAACATGTGGATTGCAAGTTCAATAAATTGCCTCCAATGGGATAATCCTCAAAAGTTATCATATACAGTAGAGAGGTTTGATGAAAAAAAAAGAATTTCAATGCCAAAAAAATCAATTCTTTGCTCTTGGAAAAAGTTGTGAATTCTTATATAAAAGTCTATAAGGGTTCATGATTTATATGAATAAAAAATGATGCGAAAGACATAGTGCTTGCCTACCCCTGTACTCTGCCCAAACAGCCAAACTGTTTAATTTAATTACTGTACATTGTATTACTTTCCCATTGTCATACTGAACTTATATTAACCAGTTTTGTAGCTTAGAACAAGTTGACTGAGTTCCCAATACGAGAAAAATTAAAATGAAATGACGTGAAATTGCATCCCAAAAAACTCTCAGGGACCTGATAAAAAGTGTTGTAACAAAAATGCGCTGTATTCATTGTTTTAACACATTTTGAACTGACCTTCTCTGACAAATGTGGAATAAATACTTCAAAATGTTTCCAAATCAGATAGCATACAATCTATCATAATTAATAAGTACTTCTGATGAAATAATGAGCAAATTTCCAAAATAAACAGTACTTTCCTTTCATTAAACCTGACTTTATAATCAACTGTTGCTTGCTCAGAAGATAAAATCAAACAAAATTATCGATTGAAGAAATACTGTGTTTCCTTGTTCTGAATCAACACCTTCACTCATTGCTGTCTCCTCTTTCAATGGAGCCACATTTTTCTAACATACTGTAATGTTCAGTTCTATGAAAAGCACATACTCTACATTACAAAAGGGAACTAGAAAACTTCTAAGAATATTTCATTGAGTATACTGTATTTTTTTAACACCAAAGCTCCTCTGCAGAAAGTTCTCTTCTTTGATGAAGATGGAATACACAGCACCTTTCAAATTTTTCAAAGTTTTCTGCCAATTATCAAATGATCTCAATAATGGAATCTTCAGAGAAGCATTACCAGCAACCCCTTCTTTAATGATATCATAGAGCATGAAATGAGTTTGTTGGAGCAAGATTTTCATAACAGTATGCCTGTTATTGGGAATTGCCAGAACCATGGGAAAATTCGTTGCAACAAGATTTGTTGCGCTGGATTTCGGGAAAAAATCCCACCCTTACCTTCTTTATCATACAGACGAAAAGCTTCCTTCAGTTCTTGTTGCATTGCTTCTGCATCCTCTTCCTCCAGGAAGTGTCCAACAATTAAGGAAAAGGATTCAAAGTTGCATTTCCCAGTGGCTGTATTATTTATACATAGGAAATATGCATTATTGAATAATATATGGGAACTGTGCAAAGATTTCAAACCTTGCTAATATACAATATAAAGAAGTGAACTCACCTTCTGTGTCATTCTCTTCACACAAAGCTGCCAGTTCATCCTCATCGAAGTTCTGACCAAGGGTATTCAGAATTGTCTTGATCTTGTCCATGTCAATTTGACCAGTTTTTCCACTGTCAAACATGGCAAAAGTCTTCTTCAACACTGTGGGTACAAAAAGTCCATTGATCATTCCTTGATTCATTAAGTCTGATGAATTGACAAGACTTACTCTGAATCTGCTCATCATCCTGATGTTTCCCAATTTGACACATACATGAAGAGAGAGAGAGAGAGAGTTAAATCAATGTTTGTATCTCGGAATTGTGAATTTGATGCCCATAAGGGGTCATCCTACTTACCATTTTGTGCTGCTTTTGTTGTGGGACTGAAGATCAAATCACAAAATTGTATTCCTCTTCTCTGAGGTAACACCGCACAAACCTGTGGAAAGATCAGTTTTGTTCTCTTGGATTAGAGTCTGAATCATTGTGCATTGGATCCACAGTTTATCCCTTGCTTTTTATAATGCTGATACATTTTATGAATTTTGATGCACATAAACCTATACTTGTTCACCATTTTCACTCAGCATGCCACAGTACTGTATTCTCCAGTACTATTTTCTGCTATTTTTCCACACAAAGGTTTCATAGGCCTGAAAAATCTACACCAACATCCAGCAGTGACTCAAACTCAAGCTAATATGGGCACTTTTCCAAGATTTTCGAGAGAATTACAAATTTTAATTTTTATCGATTTTCTATATTTTGAAGACATTGAGCTCATCACATTCACAAAGCCTACAAATAAATTTACCTATAAAATTAACCTAGTTTATAATAAAAACAACGCTAATTTTGTGCTTCTTCTTTCAGGTTTTTCCATGAGATGTGTTAAGTATAGTAAGATTTGTTCAAGATCTTTGCTTTGGAGCTGCTCAATTGATGCCCATCAAAAGTAAGATTCTGGGTAGTCATCTTTACATTTACTTTTTTATCTTGATGTGGAAAAAATTATTTCATTTTATGTTTGAAGGATTTTTTTCTTATATGTTGAATTACAGGAGAACAAATTGAAAATATTCCAATTGAAGCATAACAGGTACCACAGGCAAATGTTCCCACTTGAAGACCAGGTCCATGCACAAATTCTGTCCATCATATATCTTGGGATCCCAATTTTATAAGCTAGTCACCAAAACAGAAGATACCTGTGTGTCCTGTTTATTTCAGTAGAAATTGGTAGCTGTGCTTATTCTGGAACACTATGAAGAATGGATCACTTTCACATTCGATTGAGTATGTGCAACTGTTTTTTTTTCTAAAAAAGGAACAGTCTTCAGAAGGATTTGCACAGCTTGTGGCACACCCATGAGAGCCTTCCACACTGGTGATGTTTTCTACTGACGGCTCAGCTTCACAACTCTCTCTGGAAGTCGGTTTGCAGAGAAGGAACCTGATTTCCTGGCTGTCCCTCACTGTCGCATTCCTTTCACACACCTGCGGGTGCATTTATAGGTCAGGAAAATATTTCAAGGAAAGAGCAACAAGAAAAGCATGCCAGGTTCTTTCCTCACTGAACTCCCTCTCCAACCTTCAACACGAAAATAAGTGCTGAGAAGTGTGTGGAGAAAAGCAATGAGCCAATAACGCAGCTGAAAGGCATACAGGGTGTTCCTTTAAAAAAATCCTTGGATGAGAAGAAACAATTTCAGAAAAAAGTCCCATGGCTTTATTTTAAATGTTTCAAATTTGTTAGGCTGTTGTTAAGGAAGCCTTTTTTTCGCACTCTGAAAATTTGCCAGAATTTCTCAGTGATGAATATAATCTTACTGTATTTAGTGTATTATGATCAAGTGCTAGTTTACACATTTGGACAGTCGGAGTCTGCCTGAATTCTGGAGTTAAAGTCTTTGTGTCAAAAAATGCAGAGGGGCCTTGACATGCGGACATTTCATCTTGGTGAAAATTCAATTTCGAATACCATTATGTTAAATATGCACAGATTTAACATAATGATCAGATTCGACATAATCTGGAAAGTTTACTTAATTTTATCCTGCAGAGAAATTTGCTTAAAAATAAAAGAATTCCTCCACTGTGTGACTTTTTTCAGGATTTCTATGCCAATAGGATTTACATTACAGATTTTGCAATACAAAAGGATTCACACTTTCCAAATTTTTCCTGACTTGGACCTTCCCAACTTGGGCACATTTCAGTGACCTTTGGTCAAACTGAAATGTGCCACTCTAAAAAATATCCCAACTTTGCCACAGGAAAGCCAGGAACTCTATGTTTTTTAATGGGTTGAATATATTCCCAGTGAAATCTTGAGAAAAATGTGATCTGTCATGCACACAGTATTCCACAATAGAAATAAAATGCAAGCACAAATTATATTTCCGCATGCACCCAAGGGTCTCACACTGTACTGTACATCTTCACTATTATCATGCGAAAATCATGGCAAGCACCCTGTATACATGCCAAAGGTCGCACACAGAGAAAACCCACAACCCCTGGTATAGTCGCTTACCGTCAGCATATAGTGGTTTACCCCCCACTTTCTCAGTAGTGGGACTATTGCCAAAGGAAGATGAAGTGTAAGGTGGGGAAGTTGAATGATTGAATGTAAGGATGGGTGCGCATGAGGTGGAGGACCTGTTGAATGATGGGAGACGTGCTCAACCCAGGCCGCGACCTGACAAACCTGCTGCTCCCAGGATGAGATTTAAAGTTGTGAGACCCGGGTTTTCGGACACCCCGACATACGGACGATTTGACTGAGGGAAACTTCAAACCCAAAAAAAATCAGCACAACATCCGGAAAATGGCTTGAAATCCGGAAATTTTTCTGACATTTTCCAGATGATGAAGCGAAGGATTAATTTTAATTGTAAGTGTTTTAAACAAATCCAAGCTACTGTACACAAAAATTCACAAAAACTAAAAAAATACGTCATTTCAAATTTATTCTAATTGAACCAATTTGAATTACCTCCTGAATTTTCCCTCAGTCTGCATGCTTCATGAATTTGTCTTCAAAGGAATAATTCATTTTGAGAAATATGCAATTCGGAAGATGGTGACGCATTCACCTTCCTTTTTGCAAAGGTTGGAAAATTTCTGTAAATGTTACAAGCTTTCTGCAGTGCTTCATTCATTCTCTTAGAATATCTAAACCTACTTGCTACTGTATCAGCAAATAACTTTCAACCCCGGGAATATCATATATCAGCAGGCATACCACAAAATACATAATTAACCTCTTTTTGAATGAGATTTCATAATTCCTTCAGACCCAATTGCTTGTTTTAAAAGCATTGTAATATATATGCTAGGAAGATCAATATGCTTCATTTTCGACTATTCAGTGTTCAAAAGATTCAAAACAGGTGTTCCTTTCCCCCCTCCCCGTCACACACATCCATTCAAAAATAAAAATGAAAATAGACATCACAGCAGTACAACAAATGCTTGAATTATTTCATTGGCGCCATTTTCACACAAAAATGCACAACATTCAACAGTTAGTGAGCACCTTTTAAAGCGAAATTTCCAGGAGAAATCGCATGGGGCTAACACTTTTCCATGAAGGTCATCCAAGATATCGGAGAGAACCTTTTATTATTGTGAGGTATACTAAAATTAGAGAAATATGTGGAAAGAAGTTATTGAAGAAAGCTCATGAATCATCAGAAGGGGGCAAATGCTTCAATCCACGGATGATCCTGAGACTCCTGCAAAACAGGCCCTTGGCAAAGTAGAAGTCTGGATCAGGGGGCAACACCAATAGGTAACTGGCTCTCATATACTCTGCCATGACGTGTGGAGAACTAATGGCAATATTTGTGTCGCCTCTCTCCATTTGGCCAAATACCTTGAGAACTGCAGTCCAGGAACTTGTCAGCTTGTCAGAATATGGCTCCAAACTGGCTTGACAAGCCTGGCACTTGGACAGGGTCAGGGGGTCGCCCACCCTTTGCACCTGAATAATGCCACCCCCATGGAAAAATGAAATGCCCTTATTGAATGGACTGTATACTGTATATAGGGATACCCTCTTGTAAAGTATATGACAAAAGTTCTAAAAAATTAATAAGATTTCCATTGCAATTTTTTTTACCTTTTTACTGTAAACAAAATTTTTAGCATGAATAGCAAGTTTTAAAAAGTTCTGAAAATGATTTTTGTCTTATGAATTTTCTGATTTGTAAAGCAAGCAAATAAGCTTGATTAAGAAGGAAGTACAGTACAGCACTCGTCCGACATGTACAGAACTTGAATTCATTTTGTGTTTTAAGACACATGGCACTTCAACATAAGGGCTGGTTTAATGAAAGGGAAGTACTATTTAATCCTAGCTATACCTCTTCATTTATCTTCAGAGATACAGCACTGTACTTGAGAAGTACAGATGGTGCATACGTCCCAGTTTTGAAGCACACTTCACACAGCATTCATTACCCATTTCGCACAAAATGTCAGTCAAGAACAAGTTGAAACAATTGATCGCCATAGAAGACATTTTTCATTATAACAGTTTATATAAGATCCCTTAGGAGTTTTTTGTAAAAAGATTTAACTGTACAGTATACAAAATTGGTAGCGATGAGATGAAGAAATGAGAAAATCTTTCAGTATCATCAACTGTTGGAACTTCAACATATTTATAGAGAATGCATACTGATTTTTCTTGTTCGGGCTCAATAAGTCACCTTGAAACAGCGAGGACAAGATATTCTGTAGCCCAGTGACGACGGTGGGTTTCGCTTCATCTCTGGGCCAGTTGGCCAGCCATTGACACACGGGTCACAGTAGCAGTCAAACAAGTACATGGACTTGAGGTACTCTTGTCTCTGGGTCCGAGGTGAGTCTTGAAATGTCTTGTAGTACAGGGCTGTGACCTCTTCACCGCGACGAATGGGACAACTGGCGGCGACGATGAGGCAGCCATGGGCAAAGTCTCTGGTGGTGTTTGGGTCACAGGAGTGGTTCAAATAAGATCCCATAGGGAACAAGCCTGGGAACAGCAGTAAAAAAAAACATAGGAAATGGATGGATGGTCACATGATTGCAAAGTGAATCCTGTTTTGCAGTGCTAACCAACATATGGCACATTCTGGGTCAGATTCAGCCAGCAGAAGAGAATTTTCATCTGTACTATGGTCCCTTTCCTACTATTTTCAAGATGAAATCTAAGCCAGTGGTACCTCACAATTCAACCTCATGCAATTTGACCATCCTGAAATTTGATGGTCAATTTTGCTGGTAGTTTGACTTGCAATTTGACCTCTGTCACATGCAATTTTATGTGCGGAGAGATCAAATGTCAAATGCCATGCATAAAATGTGACATTTGACTTCATCTTGCATTTTGACCAGCACTTTGAAATTCAGCCATATTAAAGCAACAGATTAGGGTCGAATTTTGGGGCACCATCTTTCACAGTGTAATCTTTTTAAAACAAATACTGATAATGTACTGTAAAACTTTTTTTTTAGTATAACACACATTGTCTCATGTTCATACAGAAAGTCCATGTGAGTACATGTTAAAACAATCTTGTCATAGCAAACTTCTCAATTGCAGTACAGGAAAATTATATCAAGGAAGTGTAAAAAAATTTTGAGGTAAAAATTCCCAGAATGAGACAGGCACAGTCTGAAATATCTGATCTAAAATGTGACTGACTGGTTCTTGTAGCATGATGGAAGCTCAAATCAATGACAGACATGCTTACAAAGTCACAAGTGGCTCCACACAACACCCTCCCAGAATGAACAGCTTATTGATGAAACTGATGGATTGCATCATGATCGCAAGCTTTTTTTAAAAGGATCAGTCAGTATTTCAAATAATAAGAAGGTATCCAAGAATGACAGAAAAACAAGATCTGGTTGATTACAGAAGGGTCTGACTTGAAAATGTCTCCAGTCATCATTTTTAAAATCTCATTATAAAAATTATACTGCATAACAACAATTTTCTGAAGTCCCCAAAAGTGTGTTGTAGCAGGATTTTCCTGGGTTGAAAAATGGAATTGAAATTTTTGGGTTTTCTCCAGCTTGCAAGAATGTTATATAATTATGCTTGTGATTAAATGCATAGCACTGAATTGAATTTGAAACTTCCACTCTGAAAGGATATAATTGTCAATTTAGTGGCCTGCTAGAACTGTCCAATATGACCCTTAGCCACTTTTGAGTTGTGCATCACTACTCCTTATCTTTTCAGATTAAATCTCAGACCTGCTCCAAGCCTGACTCTGTCTGAGTCCCACAAGTCAGGCAGTTTGAGTTTGTCCTCCACAATGGTGAAGCTGTTGGTGGACCTAATCAGACAGGCAAGAAAGAGCAGCTGGAGGACAAGGTCCTTGTCATCCTCTTCCTGATTTTCCCCAGCAGCAGCAGCAGAATGATAATAACCATCAAAATAGGCAGTCTCCTCCAGGGCCTTGAACATGTAAACTGCAGACAAGGCATACTCGTAAAACTGGTCCTTGTTCCGGTCATGCAAGTGGGTCAACAGCGAAAAGTTGTTGAGGATGTCATCTTCTGATCCCGGGGTATTTGGCAATACATCCTGCGCCATGACACCACAGCAGTTGACATCAGTGTCTCCTTGTGCCCCATCATTTTCTGCTGCTACTGATGATGGCAGAAGGCCAGATGCTTGTTGTGCCAGCAGGACCCGCAGAGTGGGTCTCATGCCCTGCAGCACTGGCAGTGGGTGTTTGGTGACCATGCGCAGTGCATCCAGGCGAATGCACAGGCTTGAGTCAGCAAGGTTCCCAATAATGGGGCACTCAAGTTGGTGGTAGCGACTGGCAAGGTTCCTGCATTCTTCAGAGCAAAATACCACCTGAAGGGATATGCAGTAGGAACAGGTTACAAGAACCTTGTGGGAACTTCAGAAAAAGTTTGTTAAATTAATTATTTTTTATAAAATGATTTTCATAATTATTGACTGCAAAGATTGTTCCAATAAAGTTAAACCTAAATATATTCGAGATCTTCCTTTTGTGCACTTTTCAGATGTTTTTATGCTAGAAAAGCTGATCTTTGAAAATAAGTTGAAATGTCAATAGACAAAGATCTACTCCAAATAACAGGTAAAATCCAGCAGGTTTTATGGACTTTCAAGTTTTTGTAATCAATTCATGCACCCATTTTCAAGGGTGGATGCTCCCAAAAGCATACAGTTGTTAACCATCAGTTGAGTTTCTCAAGCATCCATACTCCAAACAAGTCCTGCATTCCAATTAACTTGAGTTCTGCTGGTCTGATTATTATTTTTTTTTATCTACATTTGCGTTAATGGTATTTGCTGTAACAAAAGTATTAATATATTCTGCAGTATTAGTATTGCATTACACAATACAATCTTGTTACAGCAAACTTATAGGGGACTCAGAAAGTGAGTACTTTACTGAAGAATTTGTTCCACTGGTAATTTAAAAATTAATGACTGGTAAACATAGACCTGCATATAATCTATTGGAACATTTTTTTGGAAATCTGATTTTGTACTATTGTTTGAAAAATGAGGAATCTTGAGCAGAAACTGGTATGATGAAGCATTCCAACAGTTGTACCATTAATTGAGGGAGGATGTTGTGTGGAATTACTTGGAAGCATGTTTGTCTTTGATTACAGCAACTAGTGATTTCTTGGGATCATCAGAAATTTTAGACAGTGCCTGTCTTAGTCCGGAAATTCAACCTGGAGAATCAGTTAAACATTTCTAAATAAGGTTTTTTTTTTTACCAGAATTTGGAAGTTTGGTATGAAGATGATGTTTTGACATCTGTACTCTATATTGACTGGGACCTGGAAAAAATGTTGTTATAAAATAAATCAAGTTCACTTATATTTTTCTGAAAAGATTATATGGTTCTTTTTACAAATCACTCTTGTCTTATTATGCATATTGGCTAATCTCAGATCTCACATACTGATGCACAGGTCTGGCATGGGATGACAACAGAGGTTCTCTCCATGCAATGTTGGCAATGACTCTTCCAGAACCGCCCATCCAAGACTGCACTGTAAGGGGGCTCCACAATGAGGATTTCACCTAAAACAACAAATACGTTTCAGAGGCATGCAGTAGGGATACCTCTTTTCACGCAGAAAAGGTCACATTGCAATGTTTTTTGCAGGAGGATCCAATAACAAAAAAAGGAGACCAGAAGACAGCATCCAGCAAGCAGTCCAAGAACTAAAATTGCTTGTATGTACTAAGGGTTGCAACAAAAGTTCTCGGAGTTGGCCACAAGCCTTCAGTGGAGGTGGACTTTAATTTTTTATTGGTTTCCTCATTCTTTTCTGGCCAATTTTTTCATCCTCAGACAAAAATGGAAACGCAAAACAAATTTGCAACCAGAGTTTTCCAAGCAGTGTGGGCAGGCGTTGTCATGATGCAAAAAAGAATGCCTCAGTTCCTTCTGAGGCCGGCCTCAATCTAAGGATTGATTCAAAAACTTTTGGGAGGCACAAAAGGAAAAATATCATTCAAGGAAGAGGCATTCAAGAGAATATTTTGCAAATTTCACTCTGGCAGTTTTCTGCTCTTCACTCGAAAGATACAGCACCCATCTTGAAGATTTTTTTGTTGTGTAGCCCAGCTTCTCCCGCAAACCCCTTGAAATGGATTGAAAACTTCCTGCATAAAAATTGAGAAAACCACTTGGCCACAATCAAGAAGGATGGGTATCACTGCCTAAACCTTTTTTCATACCTTCAAATGACTCAATGGCTTTCAACCCACACCGGAAGTTGTAGAGCATGAATGTGTGCAACTGCTCTTTTGTCATGGGTGGGCACAGCAATGGATACGACTCATCCTTATTTATGTTGGCGTATCCACTTTTTGTCTTGGGATGAAAAAAGGAATTGTTCTAGGCCAGGAAAGAATGGGGAATAAAAAAAATTTTTACGTCTGCCCCCAGCAATGAAGGTTTGTGGCCAACTCCAAGAACTTCCGTTAAAAACGTCGTATGTGTGCAATAATAGGAAGAGTTCACACCCGGTCTGTTCTGTACTTGGTCCAATGTGAACCCTCAGCAATTGCTTCATAGTTTTTCTATACAGTGCAACATTATAGATGCCCCTTGTATGGGTAACTATTGCAAGGTAAAGCATTTTTTTATGGGTATGCAGTTGAACCTCAATAAGTTCAACCTCCTCAATTCAAGTGCAGTATCCACCTATGCCAAGTGCATCTACAAATTGCATTAGAAACAATGAATGATGAGAACCTCTAAAAATCAACAAGTTTTCATCCTAAAACCTCCATAACACAAAATTATGGAGGCCTTTTGGCTATTATTTTATTGACACAAGGAATAGAAGAGCAATAGAAATGTGACTGAATGTGTTTTGGAAGGAATTGCAAGGCCATAATTGGGCAAAAGAAGCCTTGTCTCCAGCTCAGCATCCTGTCACTTCATTTGAAAAGCACTTCATAGCCCATAATATCACTTATTTCAATTACCATTGATTCCTCTTTGTTCCCCCTGGGACAAATTTACACTTCAACAAACCCATACCTAACTCGAAATTTTTATCTGGTTTTTTCAAGTTCCACACAGTGCATAAAATGATGATGGATAAATCGGGTCAAGTTGTTTTCTTTTCTTCCATGTTTGACAATGATGACTACTGCTGTTGGACTTATACACAATATTCATTGGCAATTCAAATACTCTTTTTGCAATCCATCCTATATCACATGCAAAAATGCGAGAGAATTCATTGCTCAATGCACACATGGCAACATAGCATCCTGATGCTGGCTTTCAAAGGACAACAAACGCACCTGGTGCAATGTCTCGAGCAGCTAACAGATGTCGTCCCTTTTCCTCACTCCGCGCAAATTGCAAAGCTCGCGATATGTTCCAAAACTCCGCATGAGGTGCATCAGACAACTTTGGCAAGCGCGATGACGACTCATCGTACCGTTGAGCAAATTGCGTCGAAGTCAATTCTGAAAATAACTGTTCAGTAGCAATGTCTTCTAACGGAACCTCGTCGTCGTGGTCATTATTTTCATCATTATTGGCAGTGTGGTGATGGTTTTCGTCAGCCTTTTTGGCATGCTGGACCATGGAGTTGGCAGCGAGAGTGTCCATGCAGGCCCGCCGTCGGGCCAGCAGGCGAGGGAACCTGTCCTTGGGGTAGCCAGCCAGGACGGCCCGGGCCACGTCATTTACGCACTCCTTGTGGCGTCCAGAGTCGAGCAGGACAGCAGACCGGTTGCCAAAGGCAAAGGACAGCAGTTGCTGGTCATCTGAGGTCGACACTGGGGCCAGACGCACGCTGTCGTTGTACAGGGCCAAGGCCCGACCGAGGTCACGCTTCATATACGCCTCATTTCCGTCAAGTCTCGCCTGTTATACCCAAAAATTCCCTTGTTAAGAATTCCAAGTACAGGTGGAGTCTCTCTCTCTCTCTCTGTGTCTCTCTGCAGCAAAATTTCTTCACTATAAAAGTGTTCATTTGGCCTCTGAGACTTTCTTGTGACAAGATGTTATACTGCGCTTCATTTTTACGATTAATTGCAAAATTAATGCTTTAAAGATATGTTGTTGATTTCAAAAATTTACCTTGGTTGACTGCTCTGCATCCTTCTCAACACGGCTCTTTGGCACGCGAAAGTCCCGGATAGTCGGCAAGTTCTTGAGCGACACCAGACCCTGGAGTGGGTCAAGTTGAGCAGAGAAAACCCGGAGGGCATCTGACCTGGCAGCGACCTGGTAAAATTCCTGCACATTCTCACTCATGTCAACCATGATGCAACCAGCTTCTGCCTCAGCACCCCCTGAGTCCAATTTCGACTTTTTCACCCTTTCCATGTGTAAACAGTCCTTGCACTATTCTGCCTTTCAGTAGAGAAATATCAAAGTTTAATTGATTAATTTTTTTTAGATAAGAGATCAAGCGCGTTGTTTTAGGAGAATATTTCATAAATTTGAGCCATTTGTGCAGACGAAGGAGCAACAGACAAGAGCAGAAAAAATTTAAGTTCTTATGCATGCATACTGTGAGTGGGTCATTCTAGAAGAGGAATGGTATTTTTCAGCATTATACCTTTTGATGATTGCTGGGGAAGAGTTGTCCCAACCCATGAAGGTTGAACAATGCTGATGTTTTATGCAGTTAGTCCCTCATCAGATTGATTTTGTTTACATGCATTATTATCTTGCTTCTGATACTGGTGGTACATTTTATTCTACCCATGTATATATCTACCCGCCTCTGAGGGTTTTATACTTTCTCTGTATTTGTCAGTCATGCTGATGGTAGTTTATTTTGCAAATCTGAGAAACTGATGAACTCAGCATTACAAATTGAGCATATTACTGTTCAGTATGATAGCCTTGAAAGAGAAAAATTACTGACCACGTAAACAATACTGTGATGTAGAAAGCTCATTTGAGTACAGCATTTCACATTGTACTCAAAACTTTTTAACACATTAGTTCTTCAGTGATTTCTGGATTAACATACAGCACTGGTGCTGGTTGCACTTCGGAGTAAAGTCCTCATGTCTGCCATGCTCATGTTTATTCACCAAATTTTTTAAAAAAATGTAATAATGAAAATGAGCAGGATTAGTGACAGGTTTCTTTTTTATTGATTGGTTTTGTCATCTGCAACTTTCATTGAAAGACAGTGCAAACTACATCACAGTAGAAATTGAACATATGTTTTCAGTCACTGCCTTTGATGAAGACAGGCCTCAATGGGGTAAAGAAATACAGTATGATGAGGGACTTGAAATATGGGCATTTTTGAAGAATACAAGGCTGAGTCTGACGCAGTAGAAATGGAACATCCACGAAACTGTTGAGAATAATTCTAGAACCTTTCTCTTGGACTTGGTTTTGGTTTCATGAGCAGCATGTTCTCTTGTGTGATCTGTGTCAAATTGTCCTTTTGCAGGGCTGTGGGTTTCCTGGGCATAAAGGAGGTAGGAAATGGGACTACTGTATTGTTATCTTAGAAATACACTAACTTACAGAATACCCTTTTTGGTAGTTTCAGAAGAAACCATTTAGAAAGCCTAGAAACGGAAATTGTGGAAGCATAGATAATTGCTTCCTTTTCCTTTATGAGAAGTCTTGACAACTTCTCATGATTAGTCACAATAGTACCCTTTTTGGTAGTTTCAGAAGAAACCATTTAGAAAGCCTAGAAACGGAAATTGTGGAAGCATAGATAATTGCTTCCTCTTCCTTTATGAGAAGTCTTGACAACTTCTCATGATTAGTCACAATAGCCTTCCATAAGGTAATTATGGTACAATCAATCCTGGAACCCTGGTGAGCTCAACTCTTTGTGAAATCCGAGTGATATTCAGTTCTCTTGTTCATGTGGCGCATGGTCATTATTACTGAAGTGTAACCAGCGCAATCATATTTCACTCAGAGTGATTTCCACATTGTTCCTNTCCTGGAACCCTGGTGAGCTCAACTCTTTGTGAAATTCGAGTGATATTCAGTTCTCTTGTTCATGTGGCGCATGGTCATTATTACTGAAGTGTAACCAGCGCAATCATATTTCACTCAGAGTGATTTCCACATTGTTCCTTTCACGGATTGGGATTTCCGCTATTAAGGTCGTGATGATTATTTCCTTTGTTCCCCCCATCTAGGCTGGCTAGGCTTAAATACCCCTGCTTGGTGAAACCAAAAGAGAGATCTCATCCAAGCTTCATACAGTAAACTCCATAGCCAAAGCTCTGTTAAAGCTCAAACCTATTTCGAAGTAAAGTACAAGCTGGACTTGTGTGTTTGTGTATTTGTATTGTTGTATTGAATGCCTGTATGTGGATGAGAATATTGTATAAAGAATATTGACCCAGAATAAGAACTTGGTTCTTTTATTCTTGACTCAGTCCTGTAATAGAAAGGACAACAATACAAAAATTAATTCGTAAGGAGAACCTTTAGGAGGATGACCACAAAATTTTCCGACAATTTTTATATTCAAGGTTCAAACCTCTTTTTCCAGGTGGATCCTGGACCGAATACTTTAAGTATTCAAGACAATTTTATGACAATAAACACACACAAGTTTGACTTACAAGTATTTATTCAGCTCCAATATATACGCGTATACAGCTCTCTCTGAGGGTATCTTTACCACTGCTTTCTACTGGGCCTTGCATGGCCTTTTATTACCTCTAGCAAAACCAGACAGTACAGGGTCATTGCTCAGCAATGACCATCCAGCCAGACAAAGAAAGGAGACACACACGTATTCCTCAACACAGTATTTGTTAGATTTATGGGGCGGTTGACCGCCTGGGGAGAAATGCAATTAGGACAGGTAACGAGGGAAACTCAGTTGCGCACGCATGCGCGGCCATCCACATTAATGAGTGGGGCGAGGGGCAAAGGAAAGTTAGAGCACAGTTTTAACCAGCTGACAACAAGGTATTATTCAATTTAGACCTAATTGTCGTTACACTGTGATTAATGGGCCATTTCATGAAATGACCCCCAGGTTAGAAAACATTGAGATAAATGCAATTAATGAAATCCCGGCTAATGTCCCAGGAATTAAGTCAATTATTGAGGACATTAGTGAATTGCAACTAGATTTTTGGGATAATGGTTATATTTATCTCATTGTTTTAATTATTTTACTAACAATCATTCTCATTGCAATTGTATATTTTTGTTTCGCGAGAATACGGTATGTTTTACAGAGAAGAAGGCGTTTAGAAGCAATAGATTTAAATGACATGTCGGCGTGTGTCAAATTGGTTGCTGAATCTATCCCATCCTGACCCGCACCAAAATACCCCAGAATCCGGATGAATCCGTCTACTGGAATCCTTTCCCTGAGTACAAGTTGACAGAACTCCAAAATCAGATTTCTCTCTGTACAAAGCTCATTTATTTCATTGATTCCTAGCAGTTTACATGCCTATTCTTCATTGACTGAAAAAAAGTCATCAGAACTGACATTAACTGCGGAATTTTGAGCTTCTTCAACAACAGGTTCCAACTCAGAAAGAAAACGGATAGAAGGTGGAAGAATCTCTGGAACCGCGTCCAATGAAATGAGGTCAGACACCACATCAGCCAACAATTGCGGTGGTAAAGGAGACAATGTTGGAGTCATTGGTGGTGTCAGGATCCGCCATAGCTCCTCCGCCCTCCTCAGGAACAGCAGCAACCAAGGCTGGAGAAGAGAAGCAAAAAGAAACACCCAAGGAGACATGCAATCATGCAACAAAGGGTTTTTTCCCTCCCAGCTAAGTCTTACTTGGTTTGAATGATGTCATGCTAGGTATGCGTGATCTAATGGTTGCAAATCCATCCTGAATTTCATTAACAGCAGTTTCATGCACTATTATTGGGCCAAGAGATAAATCTTTCATCTCAATTTCTTTGACTTTTTGTTCAGGTTTAGTCACAGTTTTGCTTTGATGAGGTTTTGGGCAGTACTGTTAGTAGTTAACGGTTGTTTAAAAGGAAGAAACCATGCAAAAAATGTGTTTATGGATAACAAAGGTGCAATAAAAAGTAAAAGTACCTTTTTCCTTAAACACCAGGCAATCCACCCAGTAGCCAGCCCAAAGACCGTTATACCAAGGCCACTAATCAGCCCGATGGCCCAGTTGGAAAATAGTTCAGTGGCAAATTCTGCCCCCAAAACCGCTTTCCCCACAACCACCGTTACCATGATGTTAGCCCGATCTCCAGTAAGGATCTTGGTTTCCAGAAGATTTTTTAGCACCGACACAATGATGGAAGGCTTGGTTGTAACTAGAAACAACAGACTTGATTTAGCATCCCAATCTAATGGTTAATGCTATTTAAAAGGCCCTTACCAGGAGCCGGGGTAGTATGTTTTGTCATTTCTGTCAATAAGTCCGTCGTCAGCACTTGCAAAACTGCAGATGAGGTCCTAACAGGATCCCATATGCCGACGATATTGCCACGGGTGATGACAGATGTTGCCTCTGTCGCCGGAGCCATCAAAACAGCCGTCGTCGTTGTTGGCACCGCCGTTGTCATAGGAACCACCATCAATGACGCCAACACTGGAGTCAACTGTGTCCCGAAAGATGGCAACCCTGCCTTGGTCTGCTCGCTAACACAGAACTCCACAGGATCGACCAAAAAAGCACGGAAGATGCCCTCACATTGAGTGGGACCCAATACATAGCTCCACTTTCTGAAAATCACAACGGAATGGAGGAATCATCTGAAGAAGCAACTTCCTCGTCAACCAACCTTGATGCCAAAAAAATCCAAGCATCCAAAATCAAGAACCCGGCCCGTCAGGACGATTCTACCGTCAAACTCAGCTGCACAAACCGCGTCCAAATCGCACGCCTCTGAGCAGTGGAGGTGGCCATCTTTGATGATACATCTTCCAAATGACGCATCTGGATAGCCCACAACCACCAACAGCAACACAGCAACCGCAAATACTGCCATTCTTGTTCTTGTTACTGAAATTTTGTAAAGATGCACTGAGATCAGATCTGATCCTACTTTGTTAAAAGTCCTAAGGGAATTCACCTTTTCGCTGAGAACTTGCAAACCAAACGGTGAAACTGAACAAGACTTGCAGGAAATCTTCTTTATACGCCCTAGAACCGAACAAACTGTTTAGTTTTTTCATTTTTGACCGCGTTTTGTAAAATATCGATTGTTACCACGTATCTTGCAAACAAAATCCGCGGCCAAAAAATGCAAAATTCACCGTAAAAAACAAACTGAATTCATCTGAAAACATTTGGAATGGGAAACTAAGTTACTTTTACCAAAGACCAAGCGAAAAAACTGTAGTCATATTAACGACCACAACACCCTTCACTTTTGCGCGGGGGATCCCTTTTCTAGTGACGACTGGTACTTTTTAAGTTTACTTGTGAGCTCAACTCTTTGTGAAATCCGAGTGATATTCAGTTCTCTTGTTCATGTGGCGCATGGTCATTATTACTGAAGTGTAACCAGCGCAATCATATTTCACTCAGAGTGATTTCCACATTGTTCCTCTTCACGGATTAGGATTTCCGCTATTAAGGTCGTGACAATTATTTCCTTTGTTCCCCCATCTAGGCTGGCTAGTGACTTTGTGCTGTTGGGGATCTTCAATTTCATCAAGAAGAAAATTCAGCAAGTGAAAAGTGAGTCCAAAAAAAAAATTTTCTTTTCAGAAATAACAATTTTTTTTTGAAATGTTCACAGATGGCGTTCCTGAGGATCCTGGTGTTGCTGGTTGTCAGTGTTGCGGCTGCTGGAGCGGACTGCGGTGCCAAAGACGGGGTGTTCATGTGTCAGGACGTCTGCGGCGAGGAGGTGAGGGGCGCCGGCGGCTACGGGCGCCGCGTGACGTTTGTCGGGGCAACGCTGTTCTTGGACTGCGTCAGGCAGGCGGATCTCAAGGTGAGTGTTGAGAAAAATGAAATAATTGACATGTATGACAGCCATTCTTGTTTGTAGGAGGTGAAGCTGCTGTCTCCGACGGTCTGCGTCGGACGTCGGTCGGAGATGGATTGAGTGGTGACGCCATGCAGGTGGTGCGAGGAGGTCGTGCCCCCCAAACTGGAGATCTCGATGGCGGCAGTTCCGCCGGTGGTTGGTGAGTTGTTTCAGCTTTTCCACACAGACATAAAACATTCCAAGAACACAACTCACACACATAACATCATAACACATATCCAACACCTGACCAACACCAAAACAAAAAATTTCCTTCACCAGATATTAATAAAATTTTGTATGTACAGATGAGCCTTGCCCAGTGGCGCCGATGGCCAGCCTGGCAGTCGTCCACGTGCCGGCGAGCAAAACGCCGTTCGTGGTTCGGGCGCCGCCCTTGACGCAGCAAAGCGTTGTGGTGGCCCAAGAGGTGCCGCACGTCATCAAGGCACCGTCGTCAACGCCGGAGGTGACGGTCAACATCAAGCATGGTGTTTCGCACGTCGAGGCGGACGTGGACCCTTGGACGGCAATGGTCCTGGTCTTCATGGGCTTCGGGGGAGCTGGAGCCACATCTCTGGCTGTCTTTTTGGTCTGGCTGGTTAAGTTCATCAGGAACAAGGTTAGCCGATTTTTTCTTTTGTTTTAAAAAATGATTAACAATGCTTTTGCTTTCCTGCTTGCTTTGCTTTTTGTGCATGCTTTAAAAAATAGAGAAAGAAGAGAATTTTAAAGCTGGATAAAGCTAAAGTTAAGGAATGCATAGTAGGATCTATGCCCAACATATTTTTCAATGGGCTAGATTCTGATGATGAAGAGTTTGAAGTTTTCTCTCAGAACTATGCAGATATCAGGGCTAGATCCCCAAGAGTTTCAACATTTAGACAAGGTAAAACAAATAGCATGTAAATACAAAACAGCGCATGCAATAATTTTTGATGCTTTG
>CAJPEX010004531.1:0-16929 GCA_905338405.1 Notodromas monacha | reverse complement strand
AAAAAAAACGTATCGTTTGGGATTTTTTATAATTACTTCATGCTGAAAATTCCTTTTCCCGAACGCTAAAAATCTTCGATAATGTGTGAGATCACTCGCAATAATTAGTGATCAGATTCTGAATTTCCCCATTCTAACGCAGAAATAATATCAAATCAGTAAAATATTATTTTCAGTTTTTAGATTTGTTGGTCTCAGCATTAATACGAGGATAAATGAATCATCGATTGTTGGTTTTTCTCAAGGTGAGTCGAAAATTCATGGCAAACTACAAATTGAAATGGTTTATTGTCACGGAAAACCCGATGAACTTTACTGAGAGAACAATTCATCTTGGGGAACAATGGCAAATTTCCCTCATTCAATCGGTTTCTTCGGAAGTTTGGCCAGGATCAAGTGAAAAATCGACGGCATTAAATATGTTTTCTTTGATTCCTTCAACAATCCAACCATTTAAAACGGGATTCATCCGCACTCCAGTATTGATCGAAAAAATTCCTTCTGTCCACAAAGAGCCAGTTGTCTGGACAGATCCGAATCCGAAACTTCACCAGGAAGAAGTTCTGCAGTTTTTTCCGGATATCAAAGAACTTTACCGGAATTTCCAACTTCGAACACTAGTAATGAGTGTTAATGATCACCAGCCATTTATATCAGTTAAAAATCCGAGTTGTAGGGAAAACCCAGAGGAGGAATGTGTGTTGATGAATGAGAGTATCGACTATAAACACTTGTCGACAATCGCAAAGGCATTAAACTTCAGGTGTGTATGCATGTTTTTGGGCAATTAGAAAAAATTGCTATATTTTCCATTACAAAAGGAGAATCGGCATTCTGATTTCAACAATAACGTACTGTACTTCATTCTTCTGCATCGCGGAGAAGATACTGCTTTTCATAATTCGTGTTTCGTTCAGTATTTAAAAGTAATTCAGGACTGTATGCAAAATTGCATCCCGTAATTCGCAAGATTTAAAGATAAAAATTTCAATTACGCTCTTCTGAAATTTTTGATAACGTAAATTTTTAATTTATCTTCACTTGAGAACTCCGAAAAATTAACAGCTGTGAACGTTAAATAATAATGCAGAATGTACATACTGTATAGGAGTAGACGGGAGGATTTTTTGTTGTTGAACGAGGAGCTGTTGTCAAAAATTGAAAAGCGAAGAAGCTGGACTAATAATTTTCCAATTGAAAACGGGCATTTAGTTCAAAACGACGAATCAAGATTCAACAGTGAAAGAGCAGTGCACTTTTTTTAAAATCAGAAACTTCCAAAGGTTGTTATATAGTTACATCATGTGAATATTGAGTCATTGAATAATAAATAGTTCAAAACCCGATTGAATAAACTTTGTTTCGTTTTCTAATTTAAAACTCAATTAAACGCGCGTTTCAGCATATCACAATTGAAGCATAAAAATGTTCCTCCTTATCGGCATTTATTTTTTAAGCGTAATTTTGTTTTGCTTGCAATTTGTAGATTTTTGAAGAAGGAAATGTTTTCGTACTGATTCGATCATGTCAACATGTTTTTTATTTAAGTTTCAAAGCTGTTATGCCTCTGGACGCCGACTGGGGAAGAAAGTTGGGTCAAGGTAATTTCACGGGACTAATCGGCGATGTGTCAAGTGGAAGAGCTGATTTGGCATCTTGTGGGATGTCGATTTCAAGAGTAAGACGGGAAGTCGTTGACTTCGCCTTTCCTCACTACAGGGAATTGCTTAAAATCGTCACCGCTACTCCAAAGGAGCTTCGCGGAGCTTTCGTCGTATTGACACCATTTTCAATCAACGTGAGGGATAATTATTTTTTATAGAAAGATTTTTATTCACTGTGGGGAAAAAGCTGCTGGCGATGGTACATGATATTTGGGGGGGGGGGGGTGGCAGCTTACAAAGGATTTTTCCTGGGTTCGAGGATAATCTGGCAAATCCGTCCGCCGAATGCGTTTGTGCAATTTTCTAGAAACTTTTATTCGTGCAAAATTATTGCAATGACTTCATTTTTGAAATATAGACGTAAAATCAACGTTCATCAATGATCGAGAATGGTCTTCTATAAATGAAGCGTTTCCAATTCTGGCTGTGGTTTTCATA
Organism: Notodromas monacha; assembly: GCA_905338405.1. Taxonomy (NCBI): domain Eukaryota; kingdom Metazoa; phylum Arthropoda; class Ostracoda; order Podocopida; family Cyprididae; genus Notodromas; species Notodromas monacha. The sequence goes on along the minus strand of CAJPEX010004531.1, from coordinate 14,827 downwards.
ATAACGTAAGACAAAATGGATTTCAAATGTATCATCCCTAATCCTAAACTCTTATATGTATACCCAGATTTCATTGGAAAATATTTTTCCTGGATTTCTATTTTTTATAATTGAATATTCAACTAAAAGCTCGAAATCACATGCCGCAGATATAGGTCGGAAAAGAAGCAAATACTGTACCGGTCTTAAAATGCTAACAATCTATTAAAATAAATGTGCATTTCGATGAACAACGGTCTCATCTTTCTTTAAGGGAAATAATTGCATGACCTTCGGGAAAATTAGCACGTTCGTTCGAAAAACTACTCGTTCATAATTTGTTTGTGATCCTGTATTGTATATATCTCTTGGGTGTTCCATTTTTTATTTTTGTTTGAATTCCTGTTGATTACTGGAAAGGGTTATCTTTAGAACTTTGTAACATTGCCTGATGCTAGTGAACGTTTCTTCTATTAAATTTAAGATTGAAAACTAGGAATACCAATAGGCTGTCACCAAAAAGCTTGCATTGCTTTTGACCTCAAACCTTCCCCATGAATTTGAAATACGTTGGGTATATATTTTGAAAACATTTGTCCTATTTTGTTTTGAATGAAGTTTTTGTCTTCAAGATTTGGATCTGGGTCCTGGTCACAATTATGCTCGCTGTTGCGGTTTTTCAAATTTTCCAAAAAGCTGAAAAAAGCCTTTTAGGGCCTCCTGGGAAATACAGTTCCTCCACACGCTTTGTCGCGTGTCGAGACTGGTCCGTAACCCAACATGCTCTCATGGCCGTGGAGCATTTGACCGGTGCCGGGGAACCTATGCCGGGTCACGATGGGTTCAAGGTTTTTCTGAGCGTCTGGTTATTCTTCACTGTCGTCATCGGGTGTAAGCTAAATCAGGGTTGATGTTGCTATGAGATTGGAAATAGTTTCCAGTAAAAATCCATGAAATTTTCTACAAATGGCCGATTCATGTGGAGTTCCTCTATAGAACAGTGTTCCCCAACCTGCGGTCCACGGACCGGCGCCGGTCCACAGTAGTTTTTTGCCGGTCCGCGGGAAAAACTTCATTGGCAATATAAAAATATAGAGGGTAATAATGAAGCCGGTTATCCTAAACTATCCGAAATTTTGGAAAAAATGGCAGTTGAAATTATGTGAGAAAAATAGAAGTTAGCTTTTCTTCTTATTGCACTTCATGCTTCAGACATGTCTTCACATGCCTAAAATATATTATTTTCAGTTTTAAATCTGAGCAGCCTTTCTTGGAACTCAGCATTCTTATTTTCAGGATATTCCAATATATAGCTGCTTCTTGGTTCTGCACTTAATTTTTGCAATACAAGTTTTGTTTTGAGGAATTCACGGCAGTTATTTTAAATGAAATTTCCTGGTCTTGAAGAAGTGTTGCAGAAAATTTCATGACAATTTGCCGGTCCGCAAAATATTTTTTAAAAGTTGCCGGTCCTCAAGCAAAGAAGGCTGGGGAACACTGGAAGAGAAGAATAAATCAATGTAGAAAAATTAGCTATAGATTTTACTCAGGAACTTTGAAAGCACAGAGAAGATGAATCAGCTTGGTCGTAAATTGCTATAGGAATTCATCAAATAAATGGAGTTCGTGATCAATGCACGAAATGTCATTATTATTGCAGTTATTTTTTTCGGTTTAAGCTATGCTTTCTATATTATTGCAGCTCTTTACAGCGGAATATTGACTGCTTACATGCGTTTCCCTGGAAAAGAATTCCCCGTCGACACCTTGCAGGATTTGAAACTGAAAACGGATTCTGACACATTTAGTTGGGGAACTTTTGGAGGCGCATCTTACGTAGCTATTTTCAAAGCAAGTTGTCTTGAAAATCAAATGATATTCTTTTAACCTTCGAGTCCTGCAATATAGGATCCCTCCATTAAAGGAAAAGTAAGGATTTTAAAATCCTGAATGCTGTTTGCGACGAAAAGGGTGATAGAATTGATATAAAAGGAACACAAATTGCCGTATGTCGTCTTATGAATAAGGATAAAGCTCGCCTCTAAATAACACGAATGCAAAATGTCCCGCTTGCTTTCATTTTCTAAATATACAGTACAGTAGTTGAGGCTTTCACAGCATGTGATCGAGAGGATTTTTCGAAATTCATTCAAATAAAACCTCAACAATTTTCTGAGGATTTATATGAATGATTGTTGCTTCTGCTCTAAATTCACAGGAAGCTAAGAGCGGAATCTACAGAGATCTTTGGATTAACCTGCAACGACAAGGAGAGGATAAATCGTTAATTAGAAACTATTCAGTCACAATGGAGCGGGTTTTGAATCAAAATTTTGCCTACATTGATGGGAAATCAACCCTTACGCCAAGAATGGCAATAGTCGGATGGTCCAAATTTCACCTTAGTTCGGAAGGTTTTTTTCCACACTTCAAAGGTATCGCATTGCAGAAGGGATCTCCGTTTTTACCAGTTTTTGAAGAAAGGTACATCACGAAACCATGTTCTTTAGTCGGAAACACAAAAATAAATTATTATTTAACCCCTGAGCACTTAAGATATTATTAAAATCCTTCTCGAATGCAAGAAATACAAAAACAACTTAAAAATTGCAATCAATTGTTTAGAATTCCATGAAAATGGAATAATACGAGTATATATACAGGTGTTCTAAGAAATACAATAGATTCATGACTATTCAATCTAATATGTTTATTCCAAAATTTGTTTGTTTGCTGCGTGATTTTGTATTTCAGAGAAATAAACAAAATTTAGCACGAAAAAATATTCGGCTACATGACTCAGCAGGGTATGTATGAAATTTGCTTGAATGTTAAAACTGCAAGTACAGTATTTCAAAATTCCGAAATGTTTGTATAAATTTCTTTCCGAAATTTTTATGACCTTCATATAACTATCCGCTTTTCTTATGTTTACGCATTTTCTGATTCTGAGGCTTGTTTTATTGGTCGTAATTATAAAGTCTAGTTGCAGTTCAATTAAAGATACGGACGAATTACACTTGCAGTATGGATAGAACATGTGTACTTTTCCTCCGTTTCGCTTGAAATGGAGAGAGCGGATAATTGAAGTCATGATTATTAAATTTTGAAAGCAAGTTACATTAAGAAACCGAGTAAAATGTTGCTTATGAAAATATGAAGAAAGATATTTAATTTTACCAGCTTAAAATGTTAATATCAGCCTGCATTGACACTCACGCTCAGATTGACCCGATCATTTATACTTTCGAATTTTCCTATTCCAGGATTATGCAATTGCTGTCTGGTGGTTTCGTAGACAAATGGGAAAATGACCTCCTGCAAGTTGCAATTGCGGATGGACTCCGTCGGGAATCGCCTGGAAGAACTGAAATGAATGACAATAACGCAAAGGCCTTAAAACTAAAGGAATTGGAAGGAGCCTTTTTTCTGCTTGGTTTCGGGTTCATCACTAGCCTCGTCGGGTTTTCCGGCGAATGGATCCATTTCAGATTATTATCTAGAGTTTGTGTACAGTGGCCCCCTGCCTAACAGACCTCCCGTGTAAGGGATTTTTGCCAAACAGACCAGCTCTGCAAGAAGTTTTTCCTCCCGCCCAACAGACAAAATCCGGCAAACAGACTGCGTTTGGTTTAAAATTAGTGTTCAAAATCGCCAAACAGACTTCTTTTGGTTTAAAATTAGTGTTCAAAATTGAAATTTTCAATTTTTTATGTAATTGAATTTGTGTAAAGGACTTTTCATCTAACAGACTTGTCCCTTGCACGAATCAAGTCCATTAGATGGGGGTTGACTGTATTTATGAAAAAAAAATTCAAAGTTAACAAAATGAGAAATAGCTTCAAGAGCAGCACCATATTTAAATGCATTCGCATGATTTGCGCATCAACTTCAAAAATCACCTTAGCAAGACCAGGAATGGAAATTTTTGAATGTTACGATTACTCGTATGCGTATACAACATTGGTATATCATATGTTTCATGACAAAAATGTTTCATGCCACAAAATACTGTTGCAGATTTCAAATTGCAAATCAAAAAACTTTACCAAATTCTAAAGTAAGAGAATCACTGATATTAATGCCTATCAACGAAAATTATTGTGGCACAGTGCAGGGCAGAAAATAAAACAATCAAGACAACCTTCCCAATCGGCTTCTAATTCAAGACTCAATGCATTTCTGCAAATCCAGGTAACAGGAAAACTTGGGCACAAAAATGGTGGAAAACCAAACAACACAATATCTCCAACTTGGAGGAAACATGGAGTGAAATTTCCACTTCTGAATACAAATAAAAAAAAGAAACAACCACTCCCAAAGAACAGAATTTGCGCGGAGTACGCATCAGCAAAGCACACAACCCACAAACTTGCCCAGTGTTGCCAGCTGTAAAAATAAATCAACATAAAAGCACAGCAAGCTAAAAGAAAGAAAAAAACGATGGTGGTAGCAACCTTAGCCAGCCACTTCTTTCTCAAACTGGCGCACATCCCTCCCCCCTTTCCCTGCATGTGGAGGGACCCCAGAAGCCAGCACCACCTCAGGCGCTGACCAAAGTATTGACTTTTGTTTCCTTTAAAATTAAAATAACCTAAAGTAGATTTACCATTAAATCTGCAACACTTATGTCATTCAGGACTTTATTTATGCAAATGTAGAATTAGCTGTATGTTAATCGTTGTAAATGCATTATCAAACGTAAATGCACTGCCGTAAAAAAAAACGTAACGTAATTCACTCACAAGGCATTAAAATGGGCTTTTCTTTTGCTGCGGAATAGTAAATGCTTCAAGACAGTGCATTATTTCAGAAAAAATGCTTGCCATATTGGATATACTCTAAATGTAAAAATTATCACATTGAATCATGACATATGAGGAAAAGTACGCGGAAGCATACCATTTACTTCTCTTGAATGCTGAAGAATTTTTTTAAATATAAGGAAGTGGGTTCTGTTAAAGAGAGGACATGACAAACCCAACATATGGCTTATGCTGTTATTTCCTTTGATGTATAGCTAATAAATTGAGTTGGACCGGCGGTTGGAATTGGATAAGATCAGCATGCAGCAGTGGATCGAGCTAGATTATTGTACTGTACTATAAAAAAAAAGGTTTCTTTTCATCGGAATCAAAAAGTGCGAGAATTATTATTTTTAGCTATAAATAAATGTGCTCATGCTTCATGGATTAGTTCATGGAATCAGCAAACATCTATGATTCAACTAAGCTCATTTTTTCAAAATTTAGATTTTTGAGAGCGTAAACAATTGAGCCAAGAGTCTCTAATGATTAAAATGTATATTTTCCACATTGAGTGCTGAGCGTGTTTGAAAAATCCCGTCGAAAAAAAAACGGTTTCGTCCAAAAAATTTTGAAATCGTTTTCTGTTCGTCATAAGAAACGCCAGACTGAACTTACCATTTCTTCAACATCCTGATTATACAGTAAAAATAGAAAAAACGAAGTTTGACTAAATAAAGGGGGCTTCTGAAACAAGGAATGCATCAGATCAAGCCCGAATGGTTCCTCATTCAAGTATATTATTTTTGTAAATTTGCTTCTTCATCTGGGAAATGACATCTTTTGCGAAGCTCTTTCGTCGATTGGATTTCTCCACTTTCCTACATTTTCTTTCATCAAAGACTCTCGAATCAAGAGTGGTACACGTCAGAATAACACTTCAAAATAGCAGTTGACCGAATCTTCGAGGTATCGATTCTTGAAGTTCGGTCCATGTAAACTTTGCTAATTGAATTACACATTCAATTATTGGACCATGCTTCGTTATGTCAATACTTTTAAATTCTCAAGCAATTCTCTCGAGAGACATTCATCACATTGTCTCCGCATAAAAAGGCAGCGAAATTAGGCAACAGTGAGACATTTCATGCTTCGTAATGTGACTGATATAATGCCAGCAAACTGTTGAAAAAATAATAATCCGTGGAATGACCCCCTAAAATTGCATTGTTGAGATCCATTTACGAAGCAGAACAAGACTCAATACTGTGCATCGAAAGCTTAAAACTTGGAGTTTGAAAAATGCCGAAACCTCTACGGATTGACATTTTTGTAGCAGTGAACATCTTCTCGCTCAGCATGAGCTTCGCAAAAACCGGTGAAAAAATAATACAGCATCATAATATGTAATTCGCTTAAACGTTTCACTGGAAATCTAAACACTCTTGTTGGATGCAAAGAAATTTGTTTTGTGAAAGATTCCGATTCATTTTTTAAACCACAGGATGGACGACAAGTCAAATTCAAAGGATGTTGGAAGAAAAAGCTGCTCGAGCCCAGTGGAGTATTTTTGATCAAATGACTCACCCTGATCTAAAAATTGTCCGAGGTAAAACCATTCCGATGACGCACGTAATCTTCAATAAATATTTAAGAAATATCAATTGTGAAAATCCTTATTTGACACGCAGAAGAGGTTTCTGTACCTTCTAAAGACGCCCCACGAACCGTGATGCACTGCAATTACGTGGAAGCTGAAGAAGTACAGTTTTTGCACACTTTGATGAACATGGCTGGCATTCATCGAGCATTTCAAACGATCCTGATCGATTGCCCTTTTGAGATTACCGAAAATATTTTGAACTTGGTTAGTATTTGCAGTATTGAAAACGCTGGGTTTATTGGAACACAGGATAGAACCTTGATTAACCAAAAATTGATATTTTATAAGAGTCAGAGCATTTTAAACATAAACGAGTATAGAAAATTATAACAATATTCTAAAATGTTTATGCAGGAAAAATCCCCCTGAATTGGTTTCATCTACGAAGATATTCACCACAAAACTGATACAGGAATCTTCATCATACATCTTCGATTTATGCATGAACAGCAGTGTATTTGAGAATATATTCCTTGCATCTTGATTGATATTGAGAAAATATGTCTGATGTTCTTTTCAGAGCGCATATACACTTTTTTCTCTTCATGATTCCGAATTTTTGATGAAAATTGTAAAAAAAACGTATCGTTTGGGATTTTTTATAATTACTTCATGCTGAAAATTCCTTTTCCCGAACGCTAAAAATCTTCGATAATGTGTGAGATCACTCGCAATAATTAGTGATCAGATTCTGAATTTCCCCATTCTAACGCAGAAATAATATCAAATCAGTAAAATATTATTTTCAGTTTTTAGATTTGTTGGTCTCAGCATTAATACGAGGATAAATGAATCATCGATTGTTGGTTTTTCTCAAGGTGAGTCGAAAATTCATGGCAAACTACAAATTGAAATGGTTTATTGTCACGGAAAACCCGATGAACTTTACTGAGAGAACAATTCATCTTGGGGAACAATGGCAAATTTCCCTCATTCAATCGGTTTCTTCGGAAGTTTGGCCAGGATCAAGTGAAAAATCGACGGCATTAAATATGTTTTCTTTGATTCCTTCAACAATCCAACCATTTAAAACGGGATTCATCCGCACTCCTGTATTGATCGCAAAAATTCCTCCTGTTCACAAAGAGTCAGTTGTCTGGACAGGTCCGAATCCGAAACTTCACCAAGAAGAAGTTCTGCAGTTTTTTCCGGATATCAAAAAACTTTACCGGGATTTCCAACTTCGAACACTGGTGACGAGTGTTAATGATTACCAACCATGGATATCAGTTACAAATCCGAGTTGCAGGGAAAACCCAGAGGAGGAATGTGTGTTGATGAATGAGAGTATCGACTATAAACACTTGTCGATAATCGCAAAGGCATTAAACTTCAGGTGAGTATGCATGTTTTTGGGCAATTGAAAAAATTGTGCTATCTTTTCCATTCCAAAAGCTCGAAAGGCATTCTGATTTCAACAGTAACGTACTGTACTTTATTCTTCTGCATCGCGGAAAAGATACTGCTCTTCATAATTCGTGTTTCATTCAGTATTTAGAAGTAAGTGCACATACTTCAGTATATGCAAAATTAAATCCAGTAATTTACAAGATTTAAAGATAAAATTTCAATTCCGGCCTTCTGAAATTTTTGATAACGTAAATTTTATTTTATCTTGACTGGATAACTCAGAAAATACGAGATATTAACACCTGCTGTGAACGTTAACTAATAAAACCTGAATTGCACAGGAGTAGACGCACGGGAGGTTTTTTTGTTTTGTTTAACGGGGAGCTTTGTCGTCGAAAAGTGAAAAGCGAAGAAACTGGAATGACAATTTTACAATTATCATGCATTTAGTTTAAAACAAAACGAATCAAATTCTAAATTCAACAGTGACGAAGCAGTGCAATTTTTTTTATCACAAACTTCCGGAGGCTGCAGTGTTACATAGTTACATCATGTGGATATTATGATTCATTGAATGATACATTTTTGGAAACCCGATTGAATAAACTTTGTGTCGTTTTCTAATTTTAAAGCTCAATTAAACTCGTTTCAGCATATCACAATTGAAGCATAAAAATGTTTCTCGTGGTCGGCATTTATTTTTTAAGCGTCATTTTTTTTTCTTGACGCTAATTTTTTTTTGCTTGCAATTTGTAGATTTCTGAAGAATGAAATATTTTTGTACTGATTCGATCATGTCAACACGTGTTTTTCAATTCAAGTTTCAAAGCTGTTATGCCTCTGGACGCCGACTGGGGAAGGAAGTTGGGTCAAGGTAATTTCACGGGACTAATCGGCGATGTGTCAAGTGGAAGAGCTGATTTGACATCTGGTGGGATCACGATTTCAAGAGTTAGACGGGAAGTCGTTGACTTCGCCTTTCCTCACTACAGGGAATTGCTTAAAATCGTCACCGCTACTCCAAAGGAGCTTCGCGGAGCTTTCGTCGTATTGTCACCATTTTCAATCAACGTGAGGGATAATTATTTTTTATAGATGGTATTTAAATCACTGTTTGAAAAAAATGCTGGTGATGGTAAATGATATTTGGGGAGTTGGCAGCGTACAAATGATTTTTCCTGGGTTCGAGGATAATCTTGCAAATCGCCGAATGCGTTTGTGCAATTTTCTAGAAACTTTTATTCGCGCAAAAGTATTGCAAAGACTTCGTTTTTGAAATACCGACGTAAAATAAACGTTCGTCAATGATCGAGAATAGTCATAAAGCGTTTCCAATTATGGCTGTGGTTTTCATAATAAAATAAACGTAAGACAACATGGATTTCAAATGTATCATCCCTAATCCTAAACTCTTATATGTATACCCAGATTTCATTGGAAAATATTTTTCCTGGATTTCTATTTTTTATAATTGAATATTCAACTAAAAGCTCGAAATCACATGCCGCAGATATAGGTCGGAAAAGAAGCAAATACTGTACCGGTCTTAAAATGCTAACAATCTTCTAAAATAAATATGTATTTCGATAAAAAACGGTCTCATCTTTCTTTAAGGGAAATAATCGCATGACCTTCGGGAAAATTAGCACGTTCGTTCGAAAAACTACTCATGCATAATTTTTTTTTTATCTTGTATTCTATGTTTCTATTTTGCGTACTATTTTTTATTTTTGCTTGACTTCCTGCTGATTACTGGAAAGGGTTATCTTAATTTAGAACTTTGTAAAATCACCTAATGCTAGTGAACGTTTCTTCTATTAAATTTATGATTGAAAACTATGAATACCATTATGCTGTCACCAAAAAGTTTGCATTGCTTTTGACCTTAAATCTTTCCCATGAATTTGAAATACGTTGGGTATATATTTTGAAAACATTTGTCCTATTTTGTTTTGAATGAAGTTTTTTTCTTCAAGATTTGGATCTGTGTCCTGGCCACAATTATGCTCGCTGTTACGGTTTTTCAAATTTGCCAAAAAGCTGAAAAAAGCCTTTTAGGGTCTCCTGGGAAATACAGTTCCTCCACTAAGTTTTTTTCTTCAAGATTTGGATCTGTGTCCTGGCCACAATTATGCTCGCTGTTACGGTTTTTCAAATTTGCCAAAAAGCTGAAAAAAGCCTTTTAGGGTCTCCTGGGAAATACAGTTCCTCCACACGCTTTGTCGCGTGTCGAGACTGGTCCGTAACCCAACATGCTCTAATGGCCGTGGAGCATTTGACCGGTGCCGGGGAACCTATGCCGGGTCACGATGGGTTCAAGGTTTTTCTGAGCGTCTGGTTATTCTTCACTGTCGTCATCGGGTGTAAGCTAAATCAGGGTTGATGTTGCTATGAGATTGGAAATAGTTTCCAGTAAAAATCCATGAAATTTTCTACAAATGGCCGATTCATGGGGAGTTCCTCTAGAGTCTAGAGTCTAGAAGAATAAATCAATGCAGAAAATTTAGCTATAGATTTTACTCAGGAAGTTTGAAAGCACAGAGAAAATGAATCATCTTGGTTGTAAATTGCTAGTAATTGATCAAATAAATGTAGTTCGTGATTGTACCCGAACTGATACGAAAGGGTATTGCAGGTATTTTTTTTCGGTTTAAGCTATGCTTTCTATATTATTGCAGCTCTTTACAGCGGAACATTGACTGCTTACATGCGTTTTCCTGGAAAGGAATCCTCCGTCGACACCTTGCAGGATTTGAAACTGAAGACGGATTCTGACACATTTAGTTGGGGAACTTTTGGAGGTGCAACTCACGTAGCTATTTTCAAAGCAAGTTGTCTTGAAAATCAAATGATATTCTTATAACCTTTGAGTCCTGCAATATAGGATCCCTTTATTAAGAGAAAAGTAAGGATTTTAAAATCCTGAATGCTGTTTGCGACGAAAAGGGTAGTAGAATTAAACAAAAAAGGAAAATTAATTGCCATACGTCGTCTTATAAATAATGATAAAGCTCGCCTCTAAACAACACGAATAAAAAATCTTTCGCTTGCTGCTTTCATTTTTTAAAAATGCAGTACAGTAGCTGAGGCTTTCACAGCATGTGATGGAGGGGATTTTTCGAAATTCATTCAAATAAAACCTCAACAATTTTCTGAGGATTTATATGAATGATTGTTGCCTCTGCTCTAAATTCACAGGAAGCTAAGAGCGGAATCTACAGAGACCTTTGGATTAACCTGCAACGACAAGGAGAGGATAAATCGTTGGTTAGAAACTATTCAGTTACAATGGAGCGGGTTTTGAATCGAAATTTCGCCTACGTTGATGGGAAATCAATCCTTACGCCAAGAATGGCAATGGTCGGATGGTCCAAATTTCACCTTAGCTCGGGAAGCATTTTTCCACACTTCTTCGGAATCGCATTGCAGAAGGGATCTCCGTTTTTACCAGTTTTTGAAGAAAGGTACATCACTAAAGCATATTCTGTAGTTGGAAACGCAAAAATAAATTATAATGAGCACTTACGATATCATTAAAATCCTTCTCGAATGAAAGAAATACAAAAACAACTTTAAAATTGCAATCAATTGTTTAGGATTCCATGTGAAATGGAATAATACGAGTACATATACAGGTGTTTTAAGAAATACAATAGATTCATGATTATTCCATCTAATATCAAAATTTGTTTGTTTGCTGCGTGATTTTGTATTTCAGAGAAATAAACAAAATTTAGCCCGAAAAAAATACTCGGCTATGACTAAGCAGGGTATGAAGTTCGCTTGAATGTTAAAACTGCAGCAAGTACCACTGCAAAATTCCGAAATGTTCTTCATTCAAAATTTCTTTCCAAAAGTTGGATGATCTTTATAACATCCGCTTCTCTTATGTTTACGTATTTTCTGATTCTGAGGCTTGTTTTATTGGCCGTAATTAAGAAGTCTAGTTGCAGTTCAATTAAAGATACGGACGAATTACACTTGCAGCATGGATATAACATGTGTATTTTTCCTCCGTTTCGCTTGAAATGAAGAGAGCGGATGATTGAAGTCATGATTTTTAAATTTTGAAAGCTTGTTACATTATTAAGAAACCGAGTAAAATGTTACTTATGAAAATATGAAGAAAAATATTTAATTTTACCAGCTAAAAATGTTAATATCATCAGCCAGCATTGAAACTCAAGCTCAGATTGAACCGATCAATTATCCTTACGAATTTTCCTATTCCAGGATTATGCAATTGCTGTCCGGTGGTTTCGTAGACAAATGGGAAAATGACCTCCTGCAAGTTGCAATTGCAGATGGACACCGTCGGGAATCGTCTGGAAAAACTGAAATCCATGAAAATAACGCAAGAGCCTTAAAACTAATCGAATTGGAAGGAGCATTTTTTCTGCTCGGTTTCGGGTGCATCACTAGCCTCGTCGGGTTTTCCGGCGAATGGATCCATTTCAGATTATTATCTAGAGTTCGTGTATTTTAGAGAAAAAATTCAAATTTATCAAGCTACTTAACTTCAATGAAGAGTTCTCATATGCGATTTTTGTTCTCTTTAGGAGCTAAGGACACTCCGCTGGTCAAAATGAGAAATATCTTCAAGAGCAGCACCATATGTAAATGCATTCGCATGATTTGCGCATCTACTTCAAAAAATCACCTTAGCAACACTAGGAATGGAAATTTGTGAGTGTTACAATTACTAGCTCGTATGCGTATACAACATTGGTATATCATATGTCTCATGACTTATGTCATTCAGGAGTATCAGGACTTTATTTATGCAAATGTAGGTTATCTAGGAATGGAAATTTGTGAGTGTTACAATTACTAGCTCGTATGCGTATACAACATTGGTATATCATATGTCTCATGACTTATGTCATTCAGGAGTATCAGGACTTTATTTATGCAAATGTAGGTTAGCTGTATGTTAATCGTTGTAAATGCATTATCGAACTTCAATGCAGTGCCCATATTTCAGATCATTCTTTCAACATATCACATGTGAGCCTTATGTAAAATTACTAATTTATGTTTCCAGATCCCCTATTCCTTCGTATAAGATAAGAGTTGTCCGAGGTAATTTTGAACAACCATGATATAAATTCCAAATTCCTAGCGAATTATGGTCTAAAATTTGCAAATAAATGCTTCATTAGTCTTACAACACAATATTATATTTTCTTTTATTAAAGGAAGATAAAATTAGCGAAACGATATTGATAAAAAAAATGCTGAAAAGTCTCTACAATAAAAAGTATCACATTGGGTGGAATACATGATTCTGCCTGAAGTGAAAATTTGTGGCATCCAAAATGTATTTCTTCAACTACCAATTATGTCAGGCGTCCGCGATCTGGAATTGCAGTGTGAAGTGACAGAAAAATTTGCATGGGAAGGAATGAAAGGAAAAACTGCACATAGGAGAAAATTCAGAGATGAATTTCATTTCGTTTCGGAAGTAACCCGAGTGACTCATATTCGGTTTAAATCCATCTTATTGATCTTAGATCATGTCTTTGGTGGACCCTGGTGATGGAGAGCTTTTTTTTTTCATAGCAAAATACATCAGCTGACATATTTCTCATATTTTCACCACACAATTTGAAGTTATTATAAGGCACACATGTCAAGCAAAGCGTTGGCTTTCTTAAAGAATCACAAAATCTGCATTGGGTTAAAATTTACTCCCTTTTAGAGGCTTATTTTAAACGAACTTGTGAGCTTTATACTGTAGGTCGAAGTCGTACGCAATGGGCCCATAGTTACGTATTAATATAGTGCCATGTACCGTAAAAGTTAAACAGTTCAGTTATGTCATACAAATATGCGTCTCTGACTAAATAGGTTTTTTGGCTGAAAACGATTGATTTCGGGAAGCCATGCGAATGCTAATTTCTGTTAAAATTGCGTACGAAAAGTCTAAAAAGGAAATCTTCCTATAATAATGACATTCCCACACATCATCATGATCATCAAATAAGCCAATTTGATGAAAATAAAGTGGTTTAAGCTTGATTCGAGAGGCTTGCAAACCATGGCATTGCCTCAGAATGCAGTGAACACAAATTTGGGTTCAGTTCTTTGGAGTCTGCATTATTGAACCTCTGTTTCATCATGCTTATATTGACATGGAAAGCCAAAACGGTTCAAGAAGTAACGCTTTAAAATTTATCTACTTTTATATTTCACCCTGTATAAACGAAATCCGCTCAATGGATCAGAAACACGGCTATTTTTTTAATCAAAATTAAGCAATGAAGCAAATGATGCCGTGTCTCGAGGCAACGAAAAAAAAAACAGTTAAAATAAACTGTCCGCTCCTTGCTTACGCTGCGTAAAAAGGCAGCATTAAAGGAAAAGACTACAACCTGTGCTCCATCAGGTCGTCGACTCAAAGTAGTCTTCTAAGACGTCTGCTGTTTCCGCGGCGAGTTTGCTGATTTTTGGCGCTCAATTTAACATTTGCTGCAGAATCGGGTGCATCACTCGAAGCAGATTTTTCTGCCAGCGCTCGTTTACGCTCTTCTTGACGATCCATGGCCTCATTTTCCTAAATGTTTAGGAGTGGGAGAAATTGATAAATATTCAGAGCAAACTATAGAGTCCTTTGAACAGGTGACTTGCAAGACTTTGAAAAAATAGAAATTGTCTTCTCAGAAATGGAATCAATACGTTTATTGAGTTTGGCTGACGAAGGACTGAGTAATCCCATTATTTCTGACAGTAACCATTAAGTTCTGCTGATGGGTACCATACAATTCATTAGCGTACTTCTAAAATGAAATCACAGGCAATAGCCAGGGGATACATTAAAATGATCATGCATCAAAAGTGGCATGCAATCCGCAAAAAAAGAAACAAAACAAAACAGAAAAGTGCTGTTCTGAACATCGTACCTTAATGACTAGAGTAATTCTGGCGCAAAAATCTCGAAGGGCCTGGAAACACTCCGAAACGTCAAAAGTTTCGAATGGGACAGCAAAATATACCGCCATCTTAGACTTGCCAAGAACATATGCTGCTTCTTTGGTTTTGCGCAATTCTTCCGCTTTTTCAGACGCTTTCTTCAGCCAACCTGGAAGCA